>WEDG01005158.1:0-48592 GCA_017591395.1 Schistocephalus solidus
TGGCCTCATAGATTGCTGAACCAGTCTTTGCTGATCTTCTCCGTAGTCTTGATGCGGTTAATGCGGTTTAGTGGGGTTGGGTTTGTTTTGGGACATTTTGAGGTTGATGCTGGTGATGGACGATGCGGGGCCGGGGTGGAAGGTGTGGGGTTGGGCCAGTTGGTTGGACAGGCCAAGGTGGGGTTGAAGGATCGCACGAGGATTCCGGTCACTCCAGGGCTGCGTTGTCGGGGATGCCGGTTTGATGTCGGCCGGTGTTGGGGCGTACGGGGATGAGTGGTTCGACTTGCGGTTTTAGGTGGGCGGATTAGGGACAAAACAAGGGGTGATGGTCGGGACGGGCGATGCGTATTTCGGTTCCAGTATTCAAAGGTGAATACCGTGGCATTTTACGGAGGCCTGCAACCGGCCGAGAGAGCCTGACTAGCTTTGGAATCCGTTAGGCAACCTCGTCATCGATTCTCAATGTTGCCTGACAAATGCCCTACGAATAAAGCAAAATTTCCGGTTTTGAGTTGAGCACCGTTGACATTGGAACAGGAGCATTGTATTCCGCGCTGGGTGGCGGCTGGTGCATGACAACCATTTTGTACTTTGATTGTTGTCGAAGTCGGCGCGGCCTTTCGGCGAAAGAGGTCCGTAACCATTTTGCATGTCCTCCTCCGAATAAGCGGTGTTGAGGGGCGGTCGTCGCGAGAGCAGGTCGTGAACGGCAGTCGTGAACGCTCGCGTTTGGCGGGCCCTTGCGTACACCGGCTTATTGAAAAATTACCCATCTGTAAAACGTGCGGATACCAGGGCTGCTCGTCACGGTAGGCGTCCATCAACATGGCAGAGAACGCGAGGCTGGGAACAGGGTGGGCCAAGTGCGCAGCCCTGCTTCACTCCGTTGGTCACTGCGAATGCTTCAGATACTGTCCCGTTGTCAGTAACGCGCGCCATCATCCCGTCGTGAAGCTGACGTACCATATGCGTGAACCGTTCAGGACAGCCGAATTTCTGCATGATTTTCCACAGCCCGTCGCGATTCACCGTGTCAAAGGCTTTCGTCAGGTCCACAAAGGTAGTGTAGAGGTGAGTCCGCATCTCTTGGCACTTCTCTTGCAGCTGGCGAGCAGCGAAGATCATGTCGATTGTTCCTCTGTGTCGTCGGAAGCCGCATTGACTTTCCGGGAGCAGTCCTTGCTCCAGGTGAGCGTTCAAGCGGTTGAGGAGAATGCGGGCGAAGATCTTTCCAGCGATGTTCAGTAGCGAAATTCCTCGGTGGTTGTTACAAAGTTGGCGGTTTTTCTTTCTTCTTGTATAGATGGACAATGGTGGCGTCTTTGAAATCCTGAGGGACTTGTCCTTTGGTGCCACATCTCCTGGAAGAGCACTGTGAGTCGATTCATCAGCTGGGGTCCACCATGCTTGTAAAATCTCAGCAGGGATCTTGTCCGAGCCAGGTGCTTTCCCGCTGGAGAGTTGCTGCACTGCTCTGATGGTTTCTTGGAGAGGGCGGGAGATCAAGGTTGGCGTTGATTTCCACTTCAGGCAGGCGATCGATGGCGGCGTCGGAGATGGTGGAGGGCTGGTTGAGAACGCTTTGAAAGTGCTCTGCCCATCGCGTCAGGATTTGCGTCTTCTCGGTGAGCAGCGTCCTGCCGTCGGCACTGAGAAGAGGGGCGGCTCCTTTGACTGGAGGTCCGTAGACAGCCTTGGTGGCGGCGAAGAAGTTCTTCCATTCGTTTCGGTCCGCGTACCCTTGGATTTCCTCGGCTTTGCGCGTCATCCAGGCATCCTGCATCTCCCGCAGCCGTTGCTGTACAAGGCGGCGACTTTGGTAGAAGGCTGTCTTGTTTGCAGCGGTAGGGCGAGCGATGTAGGCTTTATGTAACTGGTTCTTTTCGACGAGCAGAGCGTTGATAGCTGCGTCGTTGTCATCGAACCAGTCTTGGTGCTGACGACGTGCGCGGCCGAGGACATCCAGGGCAGTGGATTGGATGGTGTCTCTCAGCTGACACCAGCGGTTCTCCACGGAGATGTCCGCGTCGGCGACTGGAAGGTTGGCTAGACGGTTGGCCAGTTCGTTGCTGAAATGTAGATGGTGAGCAGGCACATTCAACAAAACAGTATTCAGCTTACCTTGTGGTCGCTTACCTTGGGGTCTCCTGCGGGGTTGCAGACGGAGCCTCATCTTGGAGATGACGAGGCGGTGATCCGTCCATCCATCGGCATCGGGGATCGCCTTTGTCACCAACACGTCCTGTTTATCTCGCCTCCGGACGAGAACATAGTCCAAGAGGTGCCAGTGTCTCGATCGAGGATGTACCCAGGTCGCTTTTGCCGCTTTGGGAGGCGGAAGAAGGTGTTGGTCAGAATAAGGCGGTGTTCAGCGCAGGTTCGTAGGAGAAGAAGACCGTTGTCATTGAAGCCAGCGAGACCATGGGGACCCAGCACTCCTCTCCACGAGGCACGGTCTGTGCCGACGCGGGCGTTAAAGTCACCAAGGACAATTAACTTATCCGCCTTCGGCACAGTCGCCAAGAGGGAGTGTAGATCGTCGTAGAATTTGTCCTTCGCCGCATCAGAGCTCGTCATTGGGGGAGCGTAGGCACTGATGATGGTGGCGAATTTGTCTCCCCAAAGAGGCAGGCGGAGGCTCATAAGACGATCATTGATACCCTGCGGCAGACAGGGCGGGCGTCCCACGATGCCGTTCCGAATGGCAAAGGCGACACCAGCGTCGCGTCGCTCTGCCTTTGGTCGGCCGCTCCAGAAGAAGGTGTAGCCGGCACCCACCTCCTCCAGCTGACCCTGTTCAGAGAATCGGGTCTCGCTGAGAGCAGCAATGTCAACCTTGTAGCGCGCCAGTTCCCGAGCGACTAGCGCCGTCCTCCGTTCCGGCCGGTTGCTCCTCCGATTGTCTAAAGGGAACGAACATTCCAGGCTGCTAGTGTGAGCGGACTCACCCGAGCAGCCCGGAGGGTACCGAAGGGTACGGATGAGGGGATTGGGAGAGGAGTTGTTGTTGATATTGTTTAGAGTTTTTCGACCGCATTTAATTGCAGTCTGCTAGCCACGGTCTGCTGCAGCTGTCGTGAGACCCAGCATTTGTTTAGGGCACCTTTTCTAGCCCCCTCCCCAGCGAGGGGTAAGCAGTGCTATCCCTAAATAGGGCTGCTTAGTCACCCAGGCGGCTACCGAACTCCACTATGGGTCACGATTTGGGTTAGTGAGAGAACGACCGATTCGCCTGGGCCGCCTACGTGATTGCATGTCGCCCTCGCCGTAGGACTTTTTCGACCGTGGGGAAGGAGGGAAGAGTGAGGATAGAGGGAGAAGAAGATGGGTAGAAGCAAGAGTAAGGAGAGGAGGATAGAGGAGGGGAGTGGGGTGGGAAGAGGAGAGGAGGAAGGGCAGGGAGGACGGGAGAGGACAAGAACAGGGAGAAAGGAGCAGACGTACCGGGTGTGAAGACACACACAACACCGGAGACCCTCACCTGGTTTAGCCCGCCGGTCGTGGCGGTTGCCCGGGGTGTGGCCGCTGGGAAGAACCAGCTTCGAGGAGCCACAGGTGAGAGCTGGGTACCAGTTAGAGACGGCCACAGGAGCATTCACCACCTGTACGAGACAAATGGAGCGACCAAATGCTATCTGTGTAGTGCTGCCCCTAACTAGTACCCCTACACCCCACACACACACACACACGGCAGTTCGACCGTCGATTTCGACGAGGTCCACCGTATGCTCCACACCAGGTGGTGCAGGGACGGTGACTTGCGCGTGAATTAGTTTTAAGTGATAGTAGCCTTGCGCTGCAGCTACCGCACTCTCTCCTCCTCCCCACCTGAGCCCGGTGTCAAGACAGAGTCAAGAAGACCGGAGATGGGAGAGGGCGCAGGTGGCTGGCGCGGCCGGAGCCGCCCTGGGCGTGCCACCACACCTGGCTCGGATCCCACGGGTGGGAGTGCCATAAAGGCCACATTAAGAAGGAGCCATTGCAGCCTGACTCTCAGTCCGCCAGTCAGCCACTCCACACAAAACACACATTGGGCTGACCACGCGGTCCGAGTTATCCCGTCAGTTGGCAACCTTCCAAGCCACGGCTTTTAGCGCACCGTGATAGTTTCAAGCGCGTCAGATTGTTTATAGTGAGGAAAATACGCTGAGCTCTCGACCTCACTCTCTCCCCACCCCACAATCAGACCACTGTCCGAGCCGGTCAGTTGTCTGATGCGGAAAGCAGGCGCAGCTGCTGGTGACCTCGTCTACGTGTACTACGTACACGACCTGGCCCCAAACACAAGCACCAGGATTTCACACAACAGGGGGTTGAACGGCTTACATCTCACATGTGTGAGATAGCCAGAGGTCACGTTAAGAAGGAGCCATCGCAGCCTGACTCTCAGACCACCAGTCAGCCACTCCACACAACACACATTGGACTAACTGCGAGGTCTGAGTGTAATTGTCAGTTGGCAACCTTCCAACCGCGGCACTCAATGTTACCGCACTCTCTTCTCTCTCCCCACCTGAGCCCGGTCTCATGACACAGTCAAGAAGACCGGAGATGGGAGAGAGCACAGGTGGCTGGCGCGGCCGGAGCCGCCCTGGGCGTGCCACCACACCTGGCTCGGATCCCACAGAGTGGGGGTGCCATAAAGACCACATTAAGAAGGAGCCATTGCAGCCTGACTCTCAGTCCGCCAGTCAGCCACTCCACACAAAACACACATTGGGCTGACCACGCGGTCCGAGTTATCCCGTCAGTTGGCAACCTTCCAAGCCACGGCTTTTAGCGCACCGTGATAGTTTCAAGCGCGTCAGATTGTTTATAGTGAGGAATATGCGCTGAGCTGTCGACCTCACTCTCTCCCCCACCCCACAGTCAGACTACTGTCCGAGCCGGTCAGTTGCCTGATGTGGGAGTGGGCGCATTAACTGACGGATCGGCGTACCCGTCTTCGCGCGCCACAGCACGACCTGGCCCCCATAACGCACACACCAGGATTCACAAACTCAGGGGATATGGAGCAGCCATCGCCGTCTGACTCCCAGTCCACTGGTCAGCCACTCGACACACACAGCACATACACTGAGCCGACGGCGTGGTCTGGTGGAAGCGTCAGATTGGCAGACTTCCCAGCCACGGTTTCTAGGAAACCGTGATATACTCTGGTAAATGGTGATTGTGAGGGTGTTGTCGATGTATTGGTGTAGGTAGTGTGCGCTGATGTAGCTTAGCCTCCGGTGGTTTACCGGAGGTTTGTCGTGGGAGCGCATGTGTCCTAAGAGGCCCATGCGGTGTGTAAATGTGCGGGAGCAGGAGGTCAGTGAAGGCGGGCGCGTCGACTGTATGTCGGAGCCCCAGGCACTGGTTCACCAGCCTCCGTGCGATGGATTCGCAGGTGACCGACCAGGCCGATGCGTGAGTTGAAGTTGCGGGCGCAGTGTGGGCAGGAGAAATCGGTAGAGGCTGGGGCGATGTCATTCATGGTAGTGGGGGTGGCAGGGGCGCTAAGAATGGCAGGAGCGGAGGTGTGCATGGTGTATCGGTGTTGTCGGCATTGTGGTGAATTCCGCTGTCATGGATGCGCATGTGACCGAATAGGCCCATGCGATGAGTGAATGCGCGAGTACAGTGAGGGCAGTGGAGGCGACGATCTCTGCTGTGTGATGGTGTTCCAGGCACTGGCTCACCGGTCTCTGTACGATGTATTCGCAAGTGACCGACCAGGCCGATGCGTGAGGTGAATGTGCGGTCGCATTGAGTACAGCTTAGGAGAGATTCCCCATCGCTGATGGTGGTTGTGGTGGTAGTAGTGAAGGCGAAGGCAATGGTGGTTGCGGTGGTGGGGGTAACAGGCGATGAGTAGATGGATGTGGTCTCTATGATGGTGGGAGTAATGGAATTGATGTCAGGAGTGAGGGTGGGGGAGTCAGAATGAGGGTTGGCCGAATTTGACGTAGAAATTGGAATTGTCGGATTGTTGGTGCATTGCGTCCGAAGATGTCCGACCAGGCCGATTCGCGCGCGGAAGATGCGTTGACAGCGCGGGCATGTTGGCAGGGCCTGGGCATTGGCGGTGTTGGTGCGGGGCGCTGGTGACTTTCGTGCCGCTCTTTTGGCCTTGGCGGCGGCGATCCGGTTGGCCTCGTAGATTGCTGAACCAGTCTTCACTGATCTTCTCCATGCCGGTCTATCCTGGGCGAGGTCTTCCCAGGTCGCCGAGTTGATTTGCAGTTGCTTCAGCGATTTCTTCAAAGTGTCCTTGTAGCGTCGTTTTTGACCCCCTGCCGACGAGAACCCGTAGCGACATCTCCGTGAAAAGTCGTTTGGGTAGTCGCTCGTCGTCCATTCTTACCAGGTGGCCGCTCCATCGCAGTTGCACTTGCCTCAGCATGGCATGGATGCTGAGGATTCCGGTCCGCTCCAGGACTTCCGTGTCCGGGATCCTGTCTTGCCATCTCAGCTTCAGTATTCTGCGGAGGCAGCTGAGATGAAAGTGATTCAGCTTCCTGGCTTGGTTCGAGTAGACGGTCCAGGTTTCCGCTCCGTAAAGGAGTGTCGACAAGACGACGGCCTTGTACATCTTCAGTTTGGTGTTCAGGTGAATACCGTGGCGATTCCACACGGAGGCCTGCAGCCGGCCGAAGGCCTGACTAGCTTTGGAGATCCGTTGGGCAACCTCGTCATCGATTCTCGTGTTGCGCGACATCGTGCTTCCTAGATAAGCGAAGGTTTCCACGTTTTTGAGTTGAGCACCGTTGACATTGATTCGAGGAGCATTGTATTCCGCGCTGGGTGGCGGCTGGTGCATGACAACCGTTTTGGCTGTACTGATTGTTAATCCAAAATCGGCGCAGCCTTCGGCGAAGAGGTCCATGCTCCTTTGCATGTCCTCCTCCGTCACGGTGTTAAGGGCGCAGTCGTCCGCGAAGAGCAAGTCATGGACTGTAGTCGTAGACACGCGCGTTGGAGCCTGCATACGCCGACTGTTGAGAAGGCGCCCGTCAGTTCTGTAGGCGATGCGGATACCAGGCTGCTCATCACGGTAGGCGTCCATCAGCATAGCCGAGAACATGAGACTGAAGAGGGTGGGGGCCAGTACGCAGCCCTGCTTCACTCCGTTGGTCACTGCGAATGCTTCGGATACCGTCCCGTTGTCAGTGACGCGCGCCGTCATCCCGTCATGAAGCTGACGCACCATGTGCGTGAACCGCTCAGGACAACCAAATTTCTGCATGACTTTCCACAGTCCGTCACGATTCACCGTGTCAAAGGCTTTCGTTAGATCCACGAAGGTAGTGTAAAGGTGAGTTCGCATCTCCTGACACTTCTCTTGTAGCTGGCGGGCGGCAAAGATCATATCGGTTGTCCCGCGGTGTCGGCGGAAGCCACATTGGCTTTCCGGGAGCAGGCCCTGCTCTAGGTGACCGTTAAGACGATTGAGAAGGATACGGGCGAAGATCTTCCCGGCGATGTTGAGCAACGAGATGCCTCTGTGATTATCACAGAGTTGCCGGTTCCCCTTCCGTTTGTAGAGATGGACGATGGTCGCGTCTTTGAAATCCTGAGGAACTTGTCCTTGGCGCCACATCTCCTGGAACAGTGTTGTGAGTTCTGCCATCAGCCGGGGCCCACCGTGCTTGTAGACTTCCGGTGGGATTGCGTCGGATCCCGGTGCTTTACCGCTGGAAATCTGCTGCACGGCCCGGATGGTTTCTGGTAGGGAAGGCGGCAGATCCAGGTCATTGTTCGTGTCCACTTGAGGGAGCCGGTCAATGGCAGCATCGGAGATGGCTGATGAGCAATTAAGGACACTTCTGAAGTGCTCGGCCCAGCGCTTCAGAATTTGCGATTTCTCTGTCAGCAGTGTTGTGCCGTCAGAGCTGAGCAGCGGTGCGGACCCCTTGATACACGGGCCGTAGATGGCCTTGATGGCTTTGAAAAAGTTTTTCATTTCATTGCGGTCCGCATACCCCTGGATTTCCTCAGCCTTTCGGATCATCCAGGCATCCTGCATCTCCCGCAGCCGTTGTTGTACAAGGCGCCGGCATCTGAAAAAGGCTGCTTTGGTGGCGTCAGTCCGAAGGTCCATGTAGGCTTTGTGTAGTCTATTCTTCTCCGCGAGTAAGTTGCTGATGTCGGCGTCATTGTCGTCAAACCAGTCCTGGTGTCGACGGTGTGCGCGTCCGAGTACATCGAGGGCGGTGGACTGGATGACATTTCGCAGTTGACACCATCGTGTCTCCACGGTAGCGGTATCATCTGGAGCATGCAGGTCCTCCAGTTTCTCGGTTATTTGGTTGCTGAAATCAAAACAGTGAGCAGGCAAATTTAATAAAAGAGTATTTAACTTACATGGCGGCCTCTTACCTTGGGGCCTTCGTCGGGGTTGCAGTCGGAGCCTCATCTGAGAAATGACGAGGCGGTGATCTGTCCAACCATCGGCATCGCGGATCGCCTTGGTTACCAGCACGTCCTGTCGATCTCGCCTCCGGACGAGAACATAGTCCAGCAGATGCCAGCGCCGCGACCGAGGGTGCATCCACGTGGCCTTCTCCCGCGTCGGAAGGCGGAAGAAGGTGTTGGACAGCAGGAGACGGTGTTCCGCACACGTGCGCAGAAGAAGGAGGCCGTTATCGTTGCAGCTACCGAGACCGTGGGGACCCAGCACTCCCTGCCAGGCAGCGTGGTCCGTCCCGACGCGGGCATTGAAGTCACCAAGGACAATTAACTTGTCCTCTTTCGGCACAGTCGCCAGCAAGGCGTGCAGGTCCTCGTAGAATTGGTCCTTCGCCGCATCAGAGCTCGTCATTGGGGAGCGTAGGCGCTGATGATGGTGGCGAACTGGTCTCCCCGAAGAGGCAGGCGGAGGCTCATCAGGCGATCATTGATACCCTGCGGCAGACAGGGCAGACGTCCCACGATGTCGTTACGGATGGCAAAGGCAACACCAGCGTCGCGTCGCTCTGCCTTTGGCCGGCCGCTCCAGAAGAAAGTGTAGCCGGCCCCCACCTCCTCCAGCTGACCCTGCTCAGAGAATCGGGTCTCGCTGAGAGCAGCAATGTCCACCTTGTAGCGCGCCAGTTCCCGAGCGACTAGCGCCATCCTCCGTTCCGGCCGGTTGCTCCTAGGATTGTCTAAAAGGGAACGAACATTCCAGGCTGCTAGTGTGAGTGGACTCACCCGAGCAGCCTGGAGAGTATGGCGAGGGGATGGGGACGGGGGTATTGTTGTTTGTTTGAGTTTTACGACCGCGTAGTTTGCGATCTGCGAGCCGCGGCCGGCTGCAGAAGACGTGAGACCAGCATTTTTTTAGGGCACATTTTCTAGCCCCTTCCTCCGCGAGGAGGCAAGCAGTGCTATCCCTAAATAGGGCTGCTCGGACATCCCAGACGGCTGCCGAACTCCACTATGGGTCACGGTTTTGTTTTAGTGGGAGAACGACCCGAGTTAGTCTGGGCCGCCTACGGGGTTGCTGTCGCCCCCACCGTAGGACTTTTTGAGAGGGGGAGGTGGGAAGTTCGGGAGTCAGACATACCGAGTGTGGAGGCACACACAACACCGGAGACCCTCACCTGGTTTAGCCCGCCGGTCGTGACGGTTGCCCGGGGTGTGGCCGCTGGGAAGAACCCAACTTCGAGGAGCCACAGGTGAGAGTTGGGTACCAGTTAGAGGCGGCCACAGGAGCATTCACCACCTGTACGAGACAAATGGAGCGACCAAATGCAAGCTGTGTGGTGCTGCCCCTAACTAGTACCCCTACACCCCCGGAGATAGAGCATAGGGGAAAATACATGGTTTAGTATCTCCTGAGCTTTTGCCAATATATTATCCAAGATGCTATGCGACTGTCTGCGAGGGGTCTAAAGTGAGCTCCAGGGCACAACGGAACATAACTGTTCCTTAGCCAGATCGGTGAACAACGCGCTATCATAATTTATATTCCCAATCGCAAACCGACAAAACAACGGGCCTGCAAGCACTGCCCTTTGACAACAGACTATAAACCCTCAACTTTTTTCCCCTTTTCTGCAGGCAACTTCGACTGCATCTCATAGTAAGTTTTTGCATTCTGAATTGCCTGAACTGTTTCTCTGTGCCCAATGATTTTTTCACTTAGGCCAAAACGCCCACTTTGCGCGGTCATCCCTTAAAACTGCACACAGATGAAGCAAGGCCTGATGTACGCAAGTTTTTCTTCAGTAACAGAGTGTTTTCAGCGTGGAAAGCTCTGCCAACGGATGCTGTTCTTTCCGTCGGTGTGAATTCCTTTAAGTGCGAACTCAACGAGTATCAAGCGTCCCACTCACAGTCAAATTGTGCATACTTATACTACTCACAATAAGGGGGTAGCTCTTTAAGTGTATTTGTTTTCAATCAGCCAACGGCTGCTTGCTTCTCCCATGTCGCTATGTAATGTGTTTTCAATTTTTATGTATAGATGCTTTCTTAGCCAAATTTTAACCACTAGGTAGTACAATGGCGCTTGCCTATCTTTATTTTAATAAAATTGAACTGTACTGAAATAGATGGTCCGTTGCGCATGAACACAGTGAGCGTCCCGTGAACGCAGTTAATCCTGAACCTAATGTTTTCACCAATGACTTGTATTCTCATGCACTTGTTTTCATGTTTTACACTTAAACAGCAATACTCAGTTGGGTCAAAAAAGTAAATCACATCCATCAACTTTTATCATTGTGCTGAGATAACTGACGCGTTTCGCCCATAGTGAAGGAATGAGAAGGGAACCACAGCCTACGTGAGATCAAGTCAAGTACAACTATGTTTGATCAGAATAAAAGCATAATAAACGATGTCATCAGTAATGACTGGATTTTTATAAAATAACATAGGTCAAGTGGTACGATAGTAGGTCAGCGTCAATTTAGGTTTGTTCGCGTACTATGAGCCTAAGAAAGAGGAAAATTTAATTAATGTGCATGTGGGTAGTTCTACGGTTATCCCCTTCCCTCAGACTTATCTTTGAGCTTAAGAACTCTGTCAACTCAGAAAGCAAGTCCAATTAAAGTTAAAATGCACGATTTGTTAACAGCTCATTTCATCTTCCGTCTGTCCGCAGTTAATAAATGTTGTATCTTGCGCAGGTACATTAAGCATGAACTCAGAAACACGGTTCATGGTTCGAAGGCCTACAATCTGGGCAGAAATCCTATGAAGTTATAACCAAAAATGTTTCTTCGCACTAATGTTTTCATCCTCAAGCTGCACAAAATACCCCGAATTTCGATGCCTTTTCACTATGGTTGTAAGGGATGGTCAAAAATGCTTCCGAATATGTAGACCCTTAAGTTGCCGTTTAAAATTGAGGCGAATTTTTTCATTGACTGATTGATTTCCGGCCACTTCTTTTGGTCTAACATGCACGAGGACCTGAAAGCTTGGACACGGGCGTGTCTTTACTGTCAGCGCAGCACGGTTAATTGGCACAACAAAGCTCCCATCGGCATCTAAACCAGCGCCAACGCAAGGTTCCGTCACGTCAACCTTGACATTTTAGACCCCCCACCTCTACCAACAGCTGTTCCTTTCTAATAATTTGCGTGGATCGTTCCTCTTGGTGGTTGGAAGCTAACTTTCTGCCCGATGCCTAGTGGTAGAGGCTTTCCTCAGTCGTTGGGGTGCCATTTTCGGTGCCTCCTTTACTATCGCAACTGATAGCGGCTCTCAGTTAGAATCTAACCTTTTTCCTCTCTTACTTAGATTGTAGTTGCATTCACACGGCAGCCTTTCATCTGATTGCCAACGGGATGGTCAAGCGGTTTCAGCGCCAGCTAAAGACGTCTCTACGCACCGCGGACGATCCGCAGAAATAGGTGGACCATCTTTGCCTGGTCCTGTTTGGCATTCGCTTTGATCTTAAGCCGGATCATGATTGTTCCACAGCTGATCTTGGCTTCGGTGCCACCGTCCATCCACGTGGTGAGATGATCTCGCCAAATCCTCATTGTGCATTTGAGGTTCCTACCACCTTCCTTAACCTCTTCCTGCCATTTGTGCGGACCCTCTCTCCGGTTCCGAAATACGTTGGCCTGCTCTCCCGTCTATCTCCAGTATCTTCGAGTACGGTGGCCATTGGAACCCCATTACGACGGTCTATCCCGTGTGGTCTCTCGAGGGATGAGGGCCCCTCCACATCCAGCATGGATTTCGCGAGGAGGTCGTGAGTGTAGATCGCCTTAAAGCTGCTGTCCCTTGGTCCCGGGCTGACGAGCCCTGTAGTCTTCTACCCATCCTCCTTCCCTTCCCCAACCGCCTATCCCACGTTACCATATATTCCCTTCCCCCATGTTCACTACCTCTAACTGCCACCTCCTCCGAATCTAACAAAACAGCCACAAGGCCGGTCCACTATCCTGCTACATACTGTATATATCACTTGCAGTGGACGTCGTGTTCATTGTCCTGACAGTTTAATTGCTCATGCTTTTAGACATGACCCATTTTTCGGGCTTCTTGTGTGCTGCCTTCGGTGTAGCGGGAAGTTACTGTGGCAGTCCGCTCTCGCGATCAGCGCCAGCGCCGCTGACTCCACTTGTCTTCGCCTGCCAAGCCTTGGGTACTGGCGTCTGTTAACATCCACTCACGCGTGTGATTTGATCTTAGACTTGCGGCGCCATCATACCGATCGATTTTCTCTGTTAATCAATTGTTTGCAGCCGCCCATGCTTCACGTGAGTTGATCTTAGGCTTTCGATGCCCTGATGCTGATCGATATTTCTTTCTTAATACATTGGTTGCAGCCGTCCACACATCGCAGGTGGGTGAGTAATAATAACGACAGGCATGGCTGGTTACTGAACTTGTCTGAAGAGACCACGCATGTCAACTACTTGCATATTGTATATTTTGATAGGTTCAGTTCAGTTCAGTTTTATTAAGGGAAATATAGGCGAAGCCTTTGAGCTCCCTATTGATGTCAGTGACACTGTAAATTAAAAAGGCTGACATATAATGGACGTTGGACAAAGGGTTATCTCACGGACACACTGCAGGGCATCGGACAAACAATTATAAATAATGTTACTCAAAAATAGGGAGTAGTATGTTATATGACGCGAAAATTGTGGATGGGAATATGTTATAGGAAATGTGTTAGGTTCGGATTTCGTGGTGGTACTTATGGCTGTACTGGTCAAACTTCCGCTTAAAAGTGTCAACGGATGGGGACATGATTATGTCGGCCGGCGGAGCATTCCAGGCCTTAATCATTCTGTTGGAGAAGAAGAACCTTCTTGTGTCGAGTCTTGCACCTGTCACTCGTAGTTTAATGGGATGCCCTCGCAAAGTAGTGGTAGTGGCCAGCTCAAAGAAGTCGCCAGATGCAAGGCAACAATCCTGAAGCCGCAGCATTCGAAAGGCTTGTATTAAGTCGCCACGTAGCTGTCTATAGTCCAGAGGAAACAGATCAAGATTAGACAATCGTGTCTCGTAAGGCAGGCAGCTTTGACCTTGAACAAGCTTGGTTGCACGTCTTTGGACATTCTCAAGGGTGTTGTGGTCTTTGACAGACCACGGTCTCCAGGCTTGTATGGCAAATTCCAATTGTGGTCGCACGAACATCCCGAAGACCTTATTAAAGCACTCTTTGTTGAACTTTGCAAACGCTCGCTTAATTAGATACAAGCTTGACATGGCAGATTTTGCTACTTTTGAGCAATGGAACGATGGCTTCAGTGTGGGCGTGATCCATACTCCTAGATCTTTCTGAGCCTCTACCTCTGGTAGCGGTGTGTCGTCCAGATAGTAAATTCTCTGGTGCCCTGAGCTGGTTCTGCCAAATCGCAGAATATTGCACTTGGTAGCATTGAATGGGAGGAGCCAGTTGTGCGACCATTCCTCGAGTCAATGCAAGTTCGCCTGTAGATTTTCTTCATCATCTGCGTTGTAGATGACCTTCCAAAAGCTTTATATCGTCAGCAAACATGGCGATGTCACAGTCCAAGCCACTTACGCAATCATCAATGTATATAAGGAAGAGGATAGGGCCCAGGACGGAGCCCTGAGGAACCCCACTCTCAACCGCCACCTCCGCCGATTGTTGATCGCCAAGACGGACAATCTGAGATCGCCCAATCAAGAAGTTTTCGATCCACTTCAAAAGCTTGCCCCTTACCCCAATACGGTTGAGTTTGCATAGGAGACGTTGTTGAGGCACGCTATCAAAGGCCTTCTTGAAGTCTATGTACACTGCGTGCACTACATTTCCTTCATCGACCGCTCGGGTCCATCGTTCCAGACAGTAGAGCAAATTAGTTAAACAGGACCTTCCTCTGCGGAATCCGTGCTGGGCTTCAGAGAGAAGATGATGCCGCTCCAGAAACTGCATCAGTTCACGTTTGATGATTCGCTCCATAATCTTGCAACATATGGAGGTGAGACTTACCAGCCTGTAGTTATTTGCGGAAGCACGGCTGCCACTTTTGTGTATTGGGGAAATCCACGCGGTTTTCCAATCGGGTGGCAATTTGGCTGCAGCGAGGGAGGCTTGGAAGAGTAGACACAAGGGTTCTGCCAACTCTACGGCCAACTCCTTCAACAACTTTGCCGGTATTACATCAGGACCTGGCGATTTGGTTTCGTCCAGCTTCAGTTGTTCCTGCAGAACAATAGGTTCTGTTATGACCACTGAGTCAATTGTCAGGACCTCTTCCGCACTATAGTTATCAGCGGTTAGATTGGCTTCTCTCGTAAAAACCGACTGAAAGAACTCAGATAGATGCTCAGCCTTTTCTTCGTCCTTGCAAAGTTCGACGCCTTCATCCGTTTTTAACAAAGGGATGGGGTCTTTATTTCGAGTGCACTGCCTAATGTAGTTGTAGAAGAGCTTCGGGTTTTTCTGCTGCACGGTTTATCAAGTTACTCTCAAAACTTTGGCGGGCTTTATAAACCAGGCCTTTTAACCTGTTCCTCTGCGTCTTGTACTTCGTCAGCGATTCGGCGGTCTTTTCCCTGAGATAAGTTTGCCATAGCTTTCGCTTGCGGTTTACTTCACTCTTCAGTGTGTTCGTTAGCCACTGGGGCCTGTTGGTGATCTTTTTTCGAATTAGGACAGTAGTTGGTGATAAGTCCTTGTAATACGGCCTTAAATTGCAACCAATCCTCGAGAATACACCCGGTGAATGTTTCATTCCAATCTAAATGGCGCACATCAATTTTCATTTGGGTAAAGTCTCCACGCCATAGGTTGCGTTTGACTGTGATGCTTCGATCGGGGACAGAGAAGAGTGAATATTCCCATTGTAGGACTACATGATCACTTTTGCCCGGCGGGGATAGACAGTTCACAACATCTACGCTGTCAGGCGCCTTTGTCAATACAAGGTCCAAACAATATGCTTGTTGCCCCTCGCGTATTCTGGTCGGAGACAGGACGTGTTGAGTTAGGAAGCGTTTGTGTATAGCTTCTATGAGGCGGCGATCGAAGTTTAATTCCGAGTCTGGTGCCGAGCTCAGATTCCAATCGATATTTGGAGCGTTAAAGTCGCCCATAATCATTACTTCGGATCGACTAGCAAACGATTCTAAATCATCTATCAGTCTACTGTCTGACTGCGGATCGTTTCTTGGTGGTCGGTAGACCGTTAGGATCTCAAGTGCTTGAGACCCCGGCGTTCTGATGGTGAGCCAGATGGCTTCAGTTTCGCACGCGAGCTTTTCCTGTTTTTCTGACGCGAGCAGGCCATATCTGACATAAGTCAGCACACCCCCACCATGAAGTCCTGTTTTATCCTTTCTGAATAACTGAAAACCTGGAATGGCAACTTCACGATCGTCCACCTTCGCGGTCAGCCACGTTTCAGTTATGGAGATGATATCTGGTGAAGTTTGGCACACGTATATCTTAAGCTCGTCTAATTTAGGGAGTAGGCTTTTGGGCATTGGTATATAAACATTTTTAGTTTATTTGTGTGTTTTTAAGACGGCTATGTCGCTGCCTTCTTTAATTGAGGCAGCTGGATCGACATTCGCACAGGATGAGTCCATATTCAAGAGACTTTTGCATATTTCCGCAGTAGAACTGGATTTTGTGTAGATTGTTGCATTGGATTAGTTGCTCAACCGTGAGACTTTTTTGAGAATGATGGGCGTCCTCCACAGAAGGGGTTTTTGTATTCGAACAATCACTCCGTTTCTTATTACAAGTCCCTTCTCTCCCTGGTCATCAAGTTCTCCAATTCCGCTTTTAGCGCCCTCCATTTCATTCTCTCTTGTACGGAGTAGTCCTGTTGAAAAAAAATACCTCTGTGACCGGGGACTCCCCCTGCTGTTCGCTCGATTAGAAGGTCTCTCTGAAGTTTGTTTTCCAAAATTACCTTTAAAGGCCTTGATTTATTTCTTAGAAGGTTTGTGTTATCTTTACTATTTAGTCGGAAAAGTTTAAAAACCCTAATTGTTTCATCCTCTCTTATTATTTCACTCAAACACTCTTGCAAGGCCATGATATCATCATTTATTCTACACCTGGGGATTTCGTTGGTTGATTCACGAATCCCATGGACGATTATGCACTGTGACCTGTCCACAGCACCTCTATCCAGGGGGTTCTGTTAAATAATTTGTCTGGCTGATGTTGGGGCTTCCCCAATACTGGCTTCAACGTCTTTGGCTTTGGGAGGTATTACCACTGTGGGTCCACTTTGTGTCCTCCATTCGGTGGACAACAGCTCCTCTATATTTGCCTCTGATGAAGCGCGCGTGGCCTGGAGACTATTTTCGTTAATCATTATCTGTCGTGTTTCGTTTAGTTCGTTCATTGTTATATTTTTGATCAATTTCATTTTGTACCTTCGATTGCTTTTTCTGGTGAGTTTGAAATCATCCCCTTCGGATTTTTTTGGTACCCGTCCCTGTGGTCTTACCTTTCGCCTTTTTCTTATTCTTCAGTGTTACTGGAGGCTGTGCGTCACTACTCTTGACTGTTATCTTAGATACCACGTTTTTTATATTTGGGGATTTGTTGTGTAGGTTGCCTCGTGCTCTACTCCGTGTTATCCTATGCCTTGATTCTGGCAATCGATCCTCTGAAACGAGGGTCTGCTGTATAAAATTCTTCATAATCCTGATTTCTTCCTCCAGTTGATTTAACTTGGAGGCTAGCGTTTGACAACCGCCACAATAGTTTTCCTGGTACTTTGGCTGTAACCAATTAATAAGGCTTTTAGAGCGCCCCTCCGAGCGTGCCGCGATGATGCAGTCGGGTAGGCGTTGGTCTTGTAGGAGTGGGGTCGCCGGTTCGATCCCGCCCAGAGCAGCATTTTGCACTTCAATTTCAGCCTTCACCATTTTGCACACAGATAATATATCCACAAGAAAAAAACGTTAGATATGAATTTTCGTCCTATGTTCGAGGGAAAAGCCCGTTATGTCGTTCTCCTATTAGATAATGACTTTAAAGGCTGGATATTTTCGTCCTAATACAGTAGTAGATGAATTCGGAAGAGATATCTTTATCAAGTATGTTCGAAATATGATGCATTCAAAGAATAATTTTAGTAGAGTAACTCAGCCTTTGAAGAAGTTGCTTGTCTCGGTTCTCAAACAGTCGACACGAGGGTGAGCCGACTCGATGGAAGTCCGCGTTCTGTGAAATCCGTTGAAAAGTTGTGAGGACGAAGTTATCGTTTAGTGGAATCCAGTTTCTGGTACCGGAAAGCTAATCGAGTGGACAGTAGGCCACAATTCTTGAAGAAAATAAATTCCTTAGAGGTCAGAAATTTGAACCTAAATTCAAAGCGCGCGCGCCTGCTTTTCAGGCGTTGCCCTTGATAACCCTATTAATGTACAGTTATCATAACATGTGGGGTGTAGGGGTACTAGTTAGGGGCAGCACCACACAGCTTGCATTTGGTCGCTCCATTTGTCTCGTACAGGTGGTGAATGCTCCTGTGGCCGCCTCTAACTGGAACCCAACTCTCACCTGTGGCTCCTCGAAGTTGGGTTCTTCCCAGCGGCCACACCCCGGGCAACCGTCACGACCGGCGGGCTAAACCAGGTGAGGGTCTCCGGTGTTGTGTGTGCCTCCACACCCGGTATGTCTGACTCCCGAACTTCCCATCTCCCCCTCTCAAAAAGTCCTACGGTGGGGGGCGACAGCAACCCCGTAGGTGGCCCAGAAATAACTCGGGTCGTTCTTCCACTAAACCAAAACCGTGACCCATAGTGGAGTTTGGCAGCCGTCTGGGATGTCCGAGCAGCCCTATTTAGGGATAGCACTGCTTGCCTCCTCGCGGAGGAAGGGGCTAGAAAATGTGCCCTAAAAAAATGCTGGTTCTCACGTCTTCTGCAGCCGGCCGCGGCTCGCAGATCGCAAACTACGCGGTCGTAAAAAACTCAAACAAACAACAATACCCCCGTCCTCATCCCCCTCGCCATACTCTCCAGGCTGCTCGGGTGAGTCCACTCACACTAGTAGCCTGGAATGTTCGTTCCCTTTTTAGACAATCCTAGGAGCAACCGGCCGGAACGGAGGACGGCGCTAGTCGCTCGGGAACTGGCGCGCCACAAGGTGGACATTGCTGCTCTTAGCGAGACCCGATTCTCTGAGCAGGGTCAGCTGGAGGAGGTGGGGGCCAGCTACACCTTCTTCTGGAGCGGCCGGCCAAAGGCAGAGCGACGCGACGCTGGTGTTGCCATTGCCATCCGTAACGACATCGTGGGACGTCTGCCCTGTCTGCCGCAGGGTATCAATGATCGCCTGATGAGCCTCCGCCTGCCTCTTCGGGGAGACCAGTTCGCCACTATCATCAGCGCCTACGCTCCCCCAATGACGAGCTTTGATGCGGCGAAGGACCAATTCTACGAGGACCTGCACGCCTTGCTGGCGACTGTGCCGAAAGAGGACAAGTTAATTGTCCTTGGTGACTTCAATGCCCGCGTCGGGACGGACCACGCTGCCTGGCAGGGGAGTGCTGGGTCCCCACGGTCTGGGTAGCTGCAACGCTAACGGCCTCCTTCTTCTGCGCACGTGTGCGGAACACCGTCTCCTGCTGTCCAACACCTTCTTCCGCCTTCCGACGCGGGAGAAGGCCACGTGGATGCACCCTCGGTCGCGGCGCTGGCATCTGCTGGACTATGTTCTCGTCCGGAGGCGAGATCGACAGGACGTGCTGGTAACCAAGGCGATCCGCGATGCCGATGGTTGGACAGATCACCGCCTCGTCATCTCTCAGATGAGGCTCCGACTGCAACCCCGACGAAGGCCCCAAGGTAAAGAGGCCGCCATGTAAGTTAAATACTCTTTTTATTAAATTTGCCTGCTCACTGTTTTGATTTCAGCAACCAAATAACCGAGAAACTGGAGGACCTGCATGCTCCAGATGATAACGATACCGTGGAGACACGATGGTGTCAACTGCGAAATGTCATCCAGTCCACCGCCCTCGATGTACTCGGACGCGCACACCGTCGACATCCGGACTGGTTTGACGACAATGACGCCGACATCAGCAACTTACTCGCGGAGAAGAATAGACTACACAAAGCCTACATGGACCTTCGGACTGACGCCACCAAAGCAGCCTTTTTCAGATGCCGGCGCCTTGTACAACAACGGTTGCGGGAGATACAGGATGCCTTGATGATCCAAAAGGCTGAAGAAATCCAGGGGTATGCGGACCGCAATGAAATGAAAAAAACTTTTTCAAAGCCATCAAAGGCCATCTACGGCCCGTGTATCAAAGGGGTCCGCACCGCTGCTCCAGCTCTGATGGGACAACACTGCTGACAGAGAAATCGCAAATTCTGAAGCGCTGGGCCGAGCACTTCAGAAGTGTCCTTAATTGCTCATCAGCCATCTCCGATGCTGCCATTGACCGGCTCCCTCAAGTGGACACGAACAATGACCTGGATCTGCCGCCTTCCCTACCAGAAACCATCCGGGCCGTGCAGCAGATTTCCAGCGGTAAAGCACCGGGATCCGACGCAATCCCACCGGAAGTCTACAAGCACGGTGGGCCCCGGCTGATGGCAGAACTCACAACACTCTTCCAGGAGATGTGGTGCCAAGGACAAGTTCCTTAGGATTTCAAAGACGTGACCATCGTCCATCTCTACAAACGGAAGGGGAACCGGCAACTCTGTGATAATCACAGAGGCATCTCGTTGCTCAACATCGCTGGGAAGATCTTCGCCCGTATCCTTCTCAATCGTCTTAACGGTCATCTAGAGCAGGGCCTGCTCCCGGAAAAGCCAATGTGGCTTCCGCCGACACCGCGGGACAACCGATATGATCTTCGCCGCCCGCCAGCTACAAGAGAAGTGTCAGGAGATGCGAACTCACCTTTACACTACCTTCGTGGATCTAACGAAAGCCTTTGACACGGTGAATCGTGACGGACTGTGGAAAGTCATGCAAAAATTTGGTTGTCCTGAGCGGTTCACGCACATGGTGCGTCAGCTTTATGACGGGATGACGGCGCGCATCACTGACAACGGGACGGTATCCGAAGCATTCGCAGTGACCAACGGAGTAAAGCAGGGCTGCGTACTGGCCCCCACCCTCTTCAGTCTCATGTTCTCGGCTATGCTGATGGACGCCTACCGTGATGAGCAGCCTGGTATTCGCATCGCCTACAGAACTGACGGGCGCCTTCTCAACAGTCGGCGTATGCAGGCTCCAACGCGCGTGTCTACGACTACAGTCCATGACTTGCTCTTCGCGGACGACTGCGCCCTTAACACCGTGACGGAGGAGGACATGCAAAGGAGCATGGACCTCTTCGCCGAAGGCTGCGCCGATTTTGGATTAACAATCAGTACAGCCAAAACGGTTGTCATGCACCAGCCGCCACCCAGCGCGGAATACAATGCTCCTCGAATCAATGTCAACGGTGCTCAACTCAAAAACGTGGAGACCTTCGCTTATCTAGGAAGCACGATTGCGCGCAACACGAGAATCGATGATGAGGTTGCCCAACGGATTTCCAATGCTAGTCGGGCCTTCGGCCGGCTGCGAGCCTCCGTGTGGAATTGCCACGGTATTCACCTGAACACCAAACTGAAGATGTACAAGGCCGTCGTCTTGACGACACTCCTTTACGGAGCGGAAACCTGGACCGTCTACTCGAACCAAGCCAGGAAGCTGAATCACTTTCATCTCAGCTGCCTCCGCAGAATACTGAAGCTGAGATGGCAAGACAGGATACCGGACACGGAAGTCCTGGAGCGGACCGGAATCCTCAGCATCCATGCCATGCTGAGGAAAGTGCAGCTGCGATGGAGCGGCCACTTGGTAAGAATGGACGACGAGCGACTACCCAAATGACTTTTCTACGGAGATGTCGCTACGGGTTCTCGCCGGCAGGGGAGGTCAAACGACGATGCTACAAGGACACTTTGAAGAAATCGCTGGAAGCAACTGCAAATCAACTCGGCGACCTGGGAAGACCTCGCCCAGGATAGACCGGCATGGAGAAGATCAGTGAAGACTGGTTCAGCAATCTACGAGGCCAACCGGATCGCCGCCGCCAAGGCCAAAAGAGCGGCACGAAAGTCACCAGCGCCCCGCACCAACACCGCCAATGCCCAGGCCCTGCCAACATGCCCGCGCTGTCAACGCATCTTCGCGCGCGAATCGGCCTGGTCGGACATCTTCGGACGCAATGCACCAACAATCCCACAATTCCAATTTCTGCGTCAAATTCTGCCAACCCTCATTCTGACTCCCCACCCTCACTCCTGACATCAATTCCATTACTCCCACCATCATAGAGACCACATCCATCTACTCATCGCCTGTTAACCCCACCACCGCAACCACCATTGCCTTCGCCTTCACTACTACCACCACAACCATCAGCGATGGGGAATCTCTCCTACGCTGTACTCAATGCGACCGCACATTCACCTCACGCATCGGCCTGGTCGGTCACTTGCGAATACATCGTACAGAGACCGGTGAGCCAGTGCCTGGAACACCATCACACAGCAGAGATCGTCGCCTCCACTGCCCTCACTGTCCTCGCGCATTCACTCATCGCATGGGCCTATTCGGTCACATGCGCATCCATGACAGCGGAATTCACCACAATGCCGACAACACCGATACACCATTCACACCCTCCGCTCCTGCCATTCTTAGCGCCCCTGCCACCCCCACTACCATGAATGACATCGCCCCAGCCTCTAACGATTTCTCCTGCCCACACTGCGCCAACAACTTCAACTCACGCATCGGCCTGGCCGGTCACCTGCGAATCCATCGCACGGAGGCTGGTGAACCAGTGCCTGGGGCTCCGACATATAGTCGACGCGCCCGCCTTCACTGACCTCCTTGCTCCCGCACATTTACACACCGCATGGGCCTCTTAGGACACATGCACCTCCACGACAACCTCCGGTAAACCACCGGAGGCTAAGCTACATCAGCACACTACCTACACCAATACATCGACTACACCCTCACAATCACCATTAACCAGGTATATCACGGTTTCCTAGAAACCGTGGCTGGAAGATCTGCCAATCGGACGCTTCCACCAGACCACGCCGTCGGCTCAGTGTATGTGCTGTGTGTGTCGAGTGGCTGACCAGTGGACTGGGAGTCAGACGGCGATGGCTGCTCCATATCCCCTGAGTTTGTGAATCCTGGTGTCTGCGTTATGGGAGCCAGGTCGTGCTTTGGTGCGCGAAGGCGGGTACGCCGATCCATCAGCCAATGCGCCCACTCCCACATCAGGCAACTGACCGGCTCGGACAGTGTCTGATGGTGGGGGTTGGGGAGAGAGTGAGGAAGACAGCTCAGCGCATGTTCCTCGCTATCACTTCTATCACGTTGCGCTAGAAGTCGTGGCTTGGAAGGTTGCCAACTGACGGGATAACTCGGACCGCGTGGTCAGCCCAATGTGTGTTTTGTGTGGATTGGCTGACTGGCGGACTGAGAGTCAGGTTGCAATGGCTCCTTCTTAATGTGGCCTTTATGGCACTCCCACTCCGTGGGATCCGAGCCAGGTGTGGTGGCACGCCCAGGGGCGGCTCCGGCCGCGCCAGCCACCTGCGCCCTCTCCCATCTCCGGTCTTCTTGACTCTGTCTTGACACCGGGCTCAGGTGGGGGAGGAGGAGAGAGTGCGGTAGCTGCAGCGCAAGGCTACTATCACTTAAAACTAATTCATGCGCAAGTCACCGTCCCTGCACCACCTGGTGTGGAGCATACGGTGGACCTCGTCGAAATCGACGTTCTAACTGTCATCATAACATGTGTACAGTCAATATAAAATGGTGTACATTTAAAAAAAATTGAGTTGAAGCCTAACATAACTTCGAATGCGTTTTCACAGTTGTAGGCAAAACATTGTGGAAGAAAAGTAGAGCCCGGAAGATGTTAAAACGCTGGTTTTAAATAATCGTGTTGTGAGAGTCATTTTTGTCAAATATTAGGCCATCAAGACTTCTTTTTAAATCAGATATGATGTCGGTGTTAACCGTTGTAAAGATGGAATCAAAGTTTTTCGATTTTCTCTAATAGCCCAAATTACTAGCAGATTACTCCAGTAGCCCAGATTACTAGCGTTAGCCCGGAAGTCTATAAAATATTAACTCTTAACCCTATTGGTTGTTTTCGCGTGATTTACGCATACCCATTGGTCTATTTTTATGTAAACCTATCAAATCGTCTGGAGAACATGACATAAATACCGAGGAGAATTGAGGCTCATCACTTTAGACCGGAGACCGCTCTCTGACGCTTCTCCAGCCATCGCCTCTCCTTCTCCACGGACCTCCCGAAGTTTCTCCCCAGGACAGCCAATCCCTACCAAAGGATTCTCCCAGGACAGCCAATCCCTACCAAAGGATCCTCCCAGGACCAAGCCCCAAATACAGTTCCAATTTATAGCTTCAACTAATCCCTAAACTCTTCCCCTTGCCTACTGTCTTGTTCTCTCTTGGGCGTCGTTCATTTGGATTCGTTGCGCATCTAATACGGGCCCGTTACATTTTGGTGGCAGCGGTGGGATAATCAATGTCCGACGACTTGATAACTAGACTAGTTCAGGCGATGGAGCGGGTCTCAAGCTCTGGAGGCCGTCAACATAAGCCGGATAAGCTTACGGTTTATGACGATTATGACTTTCTGGGAGGACCGTATGAAAGTCTACCTGGAGACCGTAGACGAAGGTGCCCGACCAGCCGCCATCCTGGGATGGCTAGAAAACGAGGTGTACACGGTGGCCAGGGCTGCCAACCTGACAGCGTCGCTCACTCCCGCGACCATCTTTGAGCGTCTGCGGCGCGAATTCGGACGGTCGTCGATGCCCTGGGTTGCCCGCGCCGCCCTCAAAAGCCGCCGACAACACGCGGGCGAGTCTGTCGTGGACTTCCAACGACATCTTCGCGTCCTGGCCTGTCAAGCCTACCCTACCGAGTCCTTCACTGAGTTTGAGGCCAGAATTCTGGAGAACTTTGTCAATGGGATCTCTCTCCCCTGAGATCAGGCGCCGATTTCACCGCGACCCCCCCAGCAGCATCAAGGTTGCCCTCGATATTGCTCGGCGAGAGGAGGCCATTTATACGGCCTGTCCCTTGGTCCAAGTCTCCTCCCCATCAGCCTATGGATTTCATCAAGCTCCTGCCGCCATACAGGACGCTCCAGTCGATGTCTTCGCCATGGGACAGCGACAGAGCCGCGACGTCGGCACGCAAACGGCCCAATGGCAGTGGGGCCCTCCTCAGCCCACTCCTTGGCGTAGCTCTCCACAACCCCAAACTCCGTGGCGCGGCCCTCCACAGCCGACCTCTCCTTGGCGAGGCTCTCCACAGTCTCCTCGACGCGGGAACTGGAGGCAACAACGTGGTCGTCAGACCCGCCCTCCACCTTCCCCAGGTGTTCATATGATCACCTCAGGTGAGGAAGAAGACCTTGGTAAGTGCATATTCATATCTGATATGCTTGTTGCAAAACGTAGGTTACATACCACACTACCCCTGCTATAGATGCAACCATAGGACATACTTAGTTGCCATGCTTAGTTGATTCAGGGAGCCGGCTGCTCCATTATTAGGCAGAACATTTTCATTCAACTTCAGGCTAGAGTGAAGTATTGCACAAAGCCTAAGGTCAGCCTGAAGACGGCAAACGGAGCCACATTGCGACACAAAGGCATGATAGAGCTTAGTTTGGAGATAGGTGACCTTATTTTTGTTCATAAGTACGTTGTCTGTCCTGACATTGCCTGGGACTGCATATTAGGTGCTGATTTTCTTCATGCTTTTAAATGTTCCTTAGACTTTAACGTGAACACTCTCCATGTCGGTGGTACTAAGGTGCCTTTCCGGACCGAGGTACCGGTTAGTCAACCTGTAATTAATGCATTCAAGTTAGAAGATGTCAATAATTTAGTGCCCCCTACTCTTGACAAGAATAGCTCGTCTAAATTATGTAGTTTAATAGAGGAGTTTAAAAGATATCTTCGATTGGGACGGCCGTTCACTCGGACGTACTAATGTAAGCCCAGCATGAGATTGATACAGGTGTGACTCAGCCCACGAAAATTCCTCCTAGGCGATTACCCGTGTTCTACCAGACACAGTTAAAAGCCATGATCGATGATATGTAAGACCGGAAAATTATCAGGCCGTCCAATTCACCTTGGTCGTCTCCGGTCGTGTTAGTTATGAAGAAGGATGGCACTATGCGGTTATGTGTTGACTATCGCAAATTAAATGCAGTAACAACTAAGGATTCTTTCCCTCTGCCCAGGATTGATGCCACCCTAGATGCCCTTTCGGGTAATCAGGTATTTTCTACTTTAGATCTAGCAGCCGGTTACTGGCAGAGTAGAAGTGCGACCCATTGACAGAGAGAAGACTGCTTTTCGCAGTCCCTCGGGTCTTTACGAGTTTGAAACAATGCCTTTTTGGCCTAGCTAATGCTCCCAGTACGTTTCAACGGCTAATGAATCAAGTCCTGGCTCAACTCATTCCCAAGTCATGCCTAGTTTATATGGATGACATAATTGTTCTTGGTAAGGATTTTGATAGTCATATAAGCAATGTCCGTGCCGTGTTTACCAGTCTCAGACAGGCTGGTCTCACCCTTAACGGCGCCTTTGACGGCGCCAAGCAGTGCCAAATCAATAAACCTATTATTATTATTATTAAGCCCTGTAAATGTGTTTTTATTAGACCTCGTGTCAAGTTTTTAGGGCATGTAGTCTCGGCCTCTGGCATCGAAACGGACGAAGATAAAGTTAGGCAAATCCGTGAGTGGCCCACCCCTATGGACGTAACTGAAGTCCGCAGTTTTCTAGGATTGGCTTCCTACTATCGAAGATTTATTAAAGACTATGCTCACCTAGCTGCTCCGCTTCACAAGCTGACCCAGAAAGAAGTACAATTTAAGTGGACGGCTGGTTGTACTAGTAGCTTCCAGACATTGAAGGATAAGTTGTGCACTACTCCTATTTTAGTTTTTCCTGACATTAGCAATGACGCCAGGAAATTTATGCTAGATACCGATGCTAGTGACACTGCCATAGGCGCCGTCCTCTCCCAGCAACAACCAGATGGTACAGAGGGCGTCATTCAGTATCTGAGCCGATCCCTGACAAAGGCAGAACGCCGTTACTGTGTGACCAGAGGGAGATGCTCGCACTCACCCACTTTGTGGAGGAATGCCGGCCATACCTCCAATACCGGCCTTTCATTGTGCGCACGGATCATAGCTCTCTGACCTGGTTGCAGAACTTTAAGAACGCTGAAGGACAGGTCGCTAGGTGGCAAGAGAGACTAGCCGGGTATGAGTTCGAATGCGTTTACCGTCCAGGACGTCAGCACAATAATGCTGATGCTCTCTCTCGAAAAGCCCTACCGTCCCCATGGCGAATGTCCGTCATGTACAGACATTAACATTAGTGCCGTGTCACTACAAGACGACCAAAGCCGTCTTTCGGCACAAGCGCAGCAAGGAGATCCTCATATTGGCCCGATATATCATAGGACGTTAAGTGGTTCTCGACCACTTAGTGCATTTGAACTGAGAGGCCATAGCTATGAGACGCGTTGCTTGCACACGGTGTGGGACAAACTCTTTATGGATAATAACGTTTTGTTCTATCGGGATGGCGAACAATACCCGCGACGTATTCTTCTACCCTTATCTATGGTAGACGAGGTTCTTAATAGCATCCACACACAGTTGGGGCACGTGGGCATCCATAAGACCGAGTGGGCCCTTAGGCGCCGATACTACTGGCCTAACTTGAAGCGGTCAGTGTGGAACTTTATTCGGTATTGCACCTTGTGCAATCAGATCAAACCGCCACGGCAGCCGAATAGGGCTGCTCTTCAGCCTATTCTGACGGGATACCCCAACGAACGTGTAGGTGTTGACTTAGTGGGACCACTACCGCCATCAGTTCAGGGCAACCGATGTATTCTAGTGATGGTTGATTTCTTTACCAAAATGGCTGAAGCGGAACCCCTTCCCAACATGTCAGCTGACACTGTTGCCCAGGCCATCTTTAACAATTGGGTATGTAGATGGGGCACACCAGAACAGATCCATTCGGATCGAGGGTCCTCGTTTGAAAACGCGGTCCTTCACAGTCTGTGCAAATACTTAAGGTCAATAAGACGCGCACAACGGCTTAGCACCCGCAAGGAAACGGTCAAGTGGAGCGGACGAATAGGATGTTAGTTGGTTTACTAAAGGCTTTTGTAGATCGTCAGGCTCCCTTCACGTGGGATGATGCGATGCCAGCTTGCATGCTTGCATACCGGTCCACGGTTCACTCTTCGACACAACAGACACCTTTTGCACTCACCTGTGGTCGTGAAATGCGAATACCAGAGGATCTACAGGTACCTCTTGAGAATAATCAAATACCGGTTGGTTCTTACGTCGCTGCACTCCACAAGAAAATGCGTATAGCCACGGAGGAAGCACGGATACACTTACAAGGAGCCCAGAGGCACCAAAAGGAACACTATGACAGGCTGGCACATGGGTGTCCATATGATGTCGGTGATGTTGTTTGGCTTAGGGAGCATGCGACTCCTCAGGGATTACCGAGTAAGTTAGTAATGGACTGGTCAGGGCCATATACCGTCACCAGAATGCTCTTTGATTCAACCTGCGTCATTCAAGATCGAAATCGACCTTTCACCTCTGAATTCACGGTTCACTTTAATAGACTTAAACTGGGGGAGAGGCCAATGGAAGATAACCGCAGAGCAGAACACCCAGGCGATGCAGTGCGTTACGTAGATCACGAGGGGTCGAGAGGTGGGTTGAAATCCCACCCGAAGGTGGAAAAAAACCGTAATGCCTTATAACAATCAAAATTCAAAGGGACTCCGTGCGTTTGCGAAATGACATTGAGCTCGCTGAGGACAGCGAAAGCTTTACGCAGGAGGGGGCAATGTAAAGATGGAATCAAAGTTTTTTTCGATTTTTCTCTAATAGCCCAAATTACTAGCAGATTACTCCAGTAGCCCAGATTACTAGCGCCAGCCCGGAAGTCTATAAAAATATTAACTCTTAACCCTATTGGTTGTTTTTCGTGTGATTTACGCATACCCATTGGTCTATTCTATGTAAACCTATCAAATCGTCTGGAGAACATGACATAAATACCGAGGAGAATTGAGGCTCATTACTTTGGACCGGAGACCACTCTCTGACGCTTCTCCAGCCATCGCCTCTCCTTCTCCACGGACCTCCCGAAGTTTCTCCCCAGGACAGCCAATCCCTACCAAAGGATTCTCCCAGGACAGCCAATCCCTACCAAAGGATCCTCCCAGGACCAAGCCCCAAATACAGTTCCAATTTATAGCTTCAACTAATCCCTAAACTCTTCCCCTTGCCTACTGTCTTGTTCTCTCTTGGGCGTCGTTCATTTGGATTCGTTGCGCATCTAATACGGGCCCGTTACACCGTCTCGCTTGGTAACGAGTTCCAAGGTCGTACCATTCATTGGCTGAACAAAATCTTTCTGAGGTTCAATCGCGTTCGTTCGCTGTTGACCTTCTAAGGATGACCACACAGATGACTTGTGCAGGCAAACTCAAAGAAATCCTCCAATCTCAGGGAGGAATAATGGCTCCGGATAAGCCGGAATGTCCAGAACAGGCTACACCATAAGTGCCTGAAGGAAAGAGAACATAAGTCAAGCTATTTCAATCTGTCTTGGTACGGCAAAGCCTTCAGACCATCGATCATCTTCGTTGTTCTCCGTTGGACCTGTTCGAGGAGGTCAACATCTTTCTTCATCCATGGTATCCAGGCTGGTATTCCGTAATCTAAATGCGGTCTCACAAAGACGCCATAGAATTTTCCGAAGAGATCAGGGGGAAATATTTTAAACGCACGTCTGATCCAATGCAGTGTACATGTTGCCTTCTGGACTGCTTTCTTACAGTGTTCTGAGGGCATCAAATTCACAGTTGTCCACATGCCCAGATCTTTGTATGTTTCTACCTCTTTAAATGCAGTGCCATTAATAAAGAAATAGTGTTTCCGAGATACTCTCTGTAGGATCAAGCAATTGGACAGATAAAACTTCAGAAGCCACCTGGCTAACCAGACACTTAATTCGTTCATATTCGATTGTAACCTTTTTGCGTCATCAGCGCAGCTGACTTCAGTCCATATTTTTATGTTATCTGCAAACATGACAGCTCCACGATCTAGGTCATAGAGACAGTCGTTCACGTAGATAAGGAAGAGAAGGGGGCCTAAAACAGACCCAAGTGGAACACTACTTTCTACTTTTGCCCATTCTGATCTAGGGTTTCCAACAACAACGCTCTGTACTCTGAAAGACAAGAAATTTTTGATCCAATTGAAAATGTTTCCTCGAATTCCTATGTCACAACTCTTCTGAAAAAGAAGCCCGTATAGTACGCTATCAAAGGCCTTCTTGCAGTCAAAAAATACAACATCTACTTGATGACCCTTATCTGTGGCCTGTGTCCATTTCTCGTGTGACTGAAGGGTACTCGTGAAACAGGAACGTTCGGGACGGATGCCATGTTGGACATCGCATAAAATTTGATTGTTTTCCAGATAGCGCATTAAATGCTTTTTGATAATAAACTCCATTATTTTACACGCTTCGCGAGTTAAACTGACAGGATGGTAATTTTCACAGTCCGGTCGTGAACCTCCTTTACAGCTCGGGGTGATGAATGCACGCTTCGATTATTCCAGGCGTTTGTTTTCTTCAAAGGACTTTTGAAATATGATGGACAGTGGTACTTACAGTTCGTTAGCAAGTTCTCTAAGTGCTAATGTAGGAATTCTCTCCAGCCCAGGCGACTTGGCAGGCTTTATACGGAGTAATTCGGTTTTAACTACGGTCAGTGAAAGGTCATGGTCTCGGCCCTCTGTTGTGGATGACGAGGAGGTGGAGGAGGAAGGGAAAGGACGGGTAAACATTGGTTAAAAAACGGGTGGAATAGCAGCAAATGTATTAGGCTCTCGGGTGAAGACGGTCTGAAAGAATTGGAAAGAATGAATGCTTTAACCTGGTCATCGGTTGCCAGTTTTCCGTCTGCAGACCTAACGGCAGGAATCATTTCCTGAGTTCTCTTTGTACTCCATATGTAGCCATATAGCATTTTGGGGTGTTCCAACGATTTTTGCACTATGTAAAGTTTGAACTGCCTTCGCAGCTTACTAGCCTCACTTTTACAGTCGTTGCATTGCTGCTTATATTCCCATAAGTGAGCATCGTAGCGGGTTGGTCTGTAACACCTCCAGAAGCGATGTCTTTTTTTGAAAGAGGCCTGCAAGTTTGAGTTTATCCACTTTGGGCAGATTTTGGTTGTCTTTCTTCTGAGAGGACAGTTGAGTTAAACAATCTTTTTCAATAACGAGCTCAAAGTCTCCAATCTTTTTTGGTTCCACCATGTAGTTCTGTTTTTCAGGATATCTCTGGCATTTCTCTTCTCGTAAGTGAGTATTCCCCCTTCCAAATATATCATTCCCAAGTATCAGGTAACTTGGGTTTGGTAAACAGTGAGTACTCGAAGCACAGCGTAATGTGATAGCTTGACCCTAATGGCGGTCGATCCTATAGGTCTAGCTCATTCTCCTCATCTCAGGTAAAAATCAGATCAAGAGATTATAACTGTTTTCCTTCTCTCGTCCATGTTCCAAAGGTGACGTTCTGCCAGAGATGTTTGCTTGTTGCCCATTGTAGTAGTTTGTGGTTGAAGTTATCTGGCATTCCCTGCGCAGTTCATGTTTTACAGTCAATACCAGGAGCGTTAGAATCCCCAACAATGAGGACATCTTTCTTCTCGCTGGCTTCGTAGAGTTCCGTTATGGGAATTAGACCCTGATCGGAAGTCTGATAAAGCGAACGGTACACAACCACTATCGTCAGTGGTCTGGAATATTTAGCAGATATAGTAATGCTTAAGAGTTCCACATCACGTAATGGAACAAGTGTGTCAGCCATAGCCGTCAGCTTGCGAGTGACATAAACAATGACTCCTCCTATTCAACTTGGTCTATCTCTCCTGAACTGCTGATATCCTCTTAAGAATATTTCAATATCATTAATATCTGCAGTAAGCCACGTTTCAGTGAAAACCATAATGTTTGGTTTGATTTCATCCACTTATTTTCTAAGGTCGTCCAGCTTGTTGAACAAGCTTATACATTTGCGGAGAGGACTTTCAATAATTGATTCGTCGGGGAGACCCAGCCTTCATTGTTACAGGTTTTGGCCACAGGAAAGACATACTGATCTGGGCTATTTGACCGCCTTTGATTTCAGCCGGTTCTCTCCTCTGTCAATTCTCTCCTGATTTCCCTCATTATCAGCCGTTCCCTCGGCTCTTAGTCCGGCTGAAAAAAACACTTATTTGTGCGATCCCCGGTAGGTCCTTCTTCCTTCTAACACAAGTGCTGCCTGGGATTCGTTTTCGAAAATAGTTTGAAGAGGCCTCCGGGATGTTCTTATGTCGCGGATGTGGTCGGCTTTGTCTAGTCTGCATCGTTTGGCCGTATATTAAGAGAAGAAATGCACGCATTTGAGGTCATCCTCAAAAATATAAGATTGAGAATGTTTAACTGTCGATGAAATGTAAGAACAGCAAAGGACCTAACGCAGCACCTTGAAGGACACCACTCTTAATCGGGGAAGCACGTGAGTATGAGGACCCCACTAAATGTTTTTGTTTTTGATCAGATAGGTTTGATCTAATAAAGACAGTAAGGGGACTACATTATCCTATAGCCTCTAGTTTAGCTAGAAGTCGTCGATGATGCACTTTATCGAATGCCTTACGAAAATCAAAATAGATAAGATAGATTATCGTTACGAAGAGAGATTCGTAGATTTAGAAAATACATGCGGCAGGTTTCACAAGAGAGGTCCGGTAAAAAACCATGATGGGAGGAGTTGAGAATTTGATTTCTTATGCAAAAATCTGTACTTGTTTTGCAATTAGTTTTCCAAAGAGTTTAGCAAGAGGACGTTGTATGAACGTTGGTATGAATGTCAGAGAGAGAACTAGATTTAAAAACTGGAATTATAATAGGTGTTTTCCAATAATCAGGGAAGAGACCGTTTTCAAGGAATACTGAGAATAATTTGCTTAGTAAAGGTGGAAAATCTCTTTCCTGTTTAAGAAGAGAGTTTTGAATGTTATCAGTTCCAAGTGAATGTGATTTTTTAGGGAAGCTATTTCTTTTTGCATACTTGAAGGCGAGAAATTAATGGTTGATAGATGTGAATTTGAATTTGGAATCATGGGAATTGAGTAAGTGAGGCTAATTTAAATGGTAAATTGGTTGCCTAAATCCTCTGTAACGAACGTTTTGTTACAGTCAAGTAAAGACAGATTTACCTTCAGACGCTTAGTTGATGACCGAACGTGGAAGATTTGAACAACAGATTTGGATGAATTGGCATCACTTTGTACCCAAGACTACCTATGCCTATCTCACGTGAGCCTGATTTAAAAAAATTAAAAAGAAAATCTAGGAATAAACTGCTTCTTTTTGAGAATTAATAGCTAGAGCTGATGGGATTGGTACGATATAAAAGGCAAGTACTCTGATGGTGAGATTTAGAGAGAACCAGAGAAGAAATTGCCTGGACCTTGTATTAACGAAGGACTTCTCTAGCATTGATGAAGTGTATTCTATTGCACCTCTCGGTAAGAGTGACCATAGTACGCTGATGTGGGATTACTCACTTTATTCTCAGCGCCAGAATGGAACGGAATGCAAGCGAAATATATGGAAGGCTGATTTTAACGCGATGAGGAAAGAACTGATGTCTATGAGATGGGATTGTTTGCTTAAAGGAAATCCAGACGATGACTGGCGATCATTTAAGACAGTCTCACTCAATCTGATTGAACGCTTTTTGTCCAGTGAAGGTGCAAAAAGAATAGTCGCCCCACCTGGTTAACAAAGAGAACTTAACAGGCAGCTAAAAAGAAGAATAAAAATGGAAGGTATTCAGGCAAAACCGGGTCAGCAGAGCATCTCAAAGAATTTCGTCATCAAAGAAACGCTGTAAAAAGAATCATCCGTCAAGCAAGGCAGAACTATGAATCAAGAATTATTCAACAGGCTGAATATAAACCAGAAATTTTATTCCATTATATCAATAGCCGACTAAAAAAAACAAGGACCCAGTAGCAGTACTCATGGATGGGAATGGTGATTTGCCTCGGTTTTCACTAGAGAACCGGAACTTCAGCTTGACCAAATCAACAGTGCTGTTATAGACGCCGGTCCAGTGCTTAAATATATGAATCTTCCAGGAACTTCTCATGGAACTAGAACTGCGAAATCTGAAATAAGCGAAGTCATCTGGTCGGACGATATACCGGCCAAGTTCTTGAAAAGAACTGGCCAGCGAACTATCCAAACCACTAGCGCATATATTTAATTCGTCATTTGAATCAGGAAACTGCCATCCGAATGGAGGCAACAAATAAATACCATATACAAGAGTGGTGCTCGATCTAATGTCAACAATTATCGGCCTGTCAGCCGAACCTCCATTTGTTGTAAAATAATGGAATTAATAATCAAGAAGGCAACCATGAAGTTCCTTGAGGAAAACCAATTACTTTCAGATCTCCAGCATGGCTTCAGACAGAATCGCTCCTGTATTTCTAGTTTATTACTCTCTCCAGAGCAGTGGACTCGTGCACTGGACGAAAATGATAGGGTTGACGTCATATACACTTATTTCAAGAAGGCGTTTGACAGTGTCCCACACAAACGTCTCATCTACAAATTATCTTAAATTGGCATAAGAGGAATGCTGCTGACATGGATCGCAGACTTTCTTACAGATAGATTGCAAACTGAGTGCGTCGATACCTCGAAGTCAACACCTACTCCGGTTCTAATTGGTGTCCCACAAGGCTCGGTATTATGGCCGTTACTCTTCTTAGTTTACATCAACGACTGTGTCGACGACCTGGATTGCAGCGCCATCATGTTTGCAGATGATGTTAAATTGTGGAGGGTCATCAAATCTGATTTCAATAGGCACGCACTTCAAGAGGATCTCAACTGTCTTAGCAGCAGGTCTGCTCGTTGGTTCTTAAATTTTAACGTTGGGAAGTGTGTGGTCCTAAGACTGCGTACCAGAAGGACCAGTGAGGAGGATGATTCCTACCAATACATTCTCAATGGGCAGCCCCTTTCAATTGTTGAGGAACAGAAGGACCTCGGTGTTCTAATAAACTCCTCACTTAAACCATCTTCACAGAGTTTAAAGGCGGAGTAAACGCGCTACACAGGTCTTATTTTGCGCTCAGACGTGAATTTGTGCAGATTGATAAGGAACTCTTCCGAAAAACCTACGGGGTATTTGTTCGATCTCACTTGGAATATGCCGTCCAGGCCTGGCGTCCGTGGTTTTAGAAGGATTATCTACAGCTGGAACGAAGTGCAGGCGAGGGGCTACGAAGATGGTCAGAATCTAAGTCATCGGCCTTACGAAGCCAGACTGGTTGAACTTGATTTGTTTCCTCTAAATTACAGGCAACTACGCGGTGACCTAATCCAAAACTACTGGATTGTCAGAGGCCACGATTGTGCCCTAGAATTTGCTGACTTCTTCGAATTGGCTGGGACGGAACATCTGCAGGGTCATCCCTTTAAACTGCAGAGGGAGTTTGTCCATACGGAGAGTCCCGCCTGAACGCCTTTTTGCAGAGGGTCGTTGGAGCATGGAACGGACTCCCTGACGTGGTGGTCCTTTCAGAAACGTTTGACACATTTAAATTCAAACTAGATACTCATTTTCTGAGAAACTATTGTCAATATAATGAAGATTGTGTAAACAGTGGCAGGTTGCGCCTGGCCTATACATATCGATGACCCTAGATTTTCATTTGTCAGATATATCACTGTAAACGTTTGTACTATTGACATTTTTGCATGTGAATAGGGAGCTCAAGAGCAAAAGCCTACTTCCCTCAATAAAGTGACTTAAAGTGAATGAATGCGGATTTCCAGTCGGCTGGTAGACTTCTGGTCTGGAAGGATGTTTGGTAAAGCGTAGAGTGTGGTTTTTGCCAACTCTCGCGCATGACGGAAATACTTCATCGGGACCCGGTGACTTGAGATTCCTTTAACCACAAAAAGTTCATTAAGGACAGTACTCTCGGTGAAATTAACTGTCTTGACTATTGTATCAACTTCGAAGTCGTCGGTAGAATGGTATCTCGTTTCCTTTGTGAAAACAGACTGGAAAAATTCTGAAAGATGATCAGCCTTCGCACCGTCTTCCAGTAAAGGTCGATGTTCTCCAGTGGTCCTCAACAGGGGTATCGGATCCTTGTTCCGTGTATTCTGCTTGAGGGTAACCGTAAAACAGTTTTCAAGATTTCACGATGGCCCGGTTCAGCAGATCCACTTCGAAAGCCTGTCTTGTTCTTACAATAAGGCACTTGACCCGATTTCTCTGCATTTTATATGCATTTAGAAATGCAGGAGTTCCGTCCGTAAGCGTTTTTTCCCCAATCTCCGCTTTCTGTTAACTTCGATTTTTAAGGGTTTTTGATTTTATGTGGGTCTTGCTGGTATAGAAAATAGTGAGTACTCCAATCGCAGTAACACGTGGTCTCCTTTACCTAGCGGTGGTAGACATGGCACTTCGTCGATGCGGTCCTGTGACTTCGTGAGAACTAGGTCCAGGCAATTGGCCTGTTGTCCTTCGCACACCCTTGTTGGAAAAGTGACGCGCTGTGTGAGAAGTAGCTTTAGCGTCGTGCTCGAAGACAACCGTCAAAGGCTAGGTCAGAACTATGTGCGCAGGTCGAGCTCCAGTCGATGTGAGGCGCGGTAAGTCACCATGATCAGAATATCCAACCGTTTTAGCAATATTTTCAAGCCCCTCTAGCAGGTAAGCATCGGCTATGGGGTCTCTTCTCAGTGGGCGGTAGACTGTCAGGACATCTAGACTTGATGTATCTGGAACTTTTATGGATAGCCATATCGCCTTGGAAGAACCTAATAACTTACATAAATTTTCCTGATTAATATTAAGACGCTATGGTGCATATTAAATCCTTTTAACTTAAAAGCGAAATACCACTGCGCGAGTATAGTTAATCCTATAATTTAAATATCATGAGCCTTATAAGAACAGCAGCATATGGCTTTATTCAAAGTTCTTTTCCTCTGCTGGAAGACATCAGCACTAAAAATAGCATCCTATACATTAAAATTAAACTAATGATTTCCAGGCGTAAATACAAAATAGCAGGATAAGGCTGTCAGAGTTATTAAATATTTAAACTTTTTGTTTCTGTAATAAGGGTTCAGATGACTATTTAACACGCACTTATCCTGCTGCATGTATATGGTGTCTTCGATAGTGGGCATGCCAGAACGAAAGCCGCCAGTTTTGTGTTTCTTTTCTAATCCAATAAAATTATAATTCCCTTTGTTCGCGTATTGTCAGTGTCCTGTCCCAAAGTTTTGACTACGTTTTACTTTTTTCTCTATCTATTCAGCTCTATTTGGCCTCTGTTGTTTTTCTGTGGTCGAGATGTTCATACTTCTTTCACAACGTTTTGCCCTGTTTTAAGAAAAGTACGCATATATTTTATCGAGCTGTATAGCCTTTAATTCACTTCACTTTATTGAGGGAAATAGGCATGGAACTCTGCCTACCCTATTTGTAACGTGGAATTAAGTGCGGTGTGCAGAGCAACCATGTGGAGTTGCAAAAGAAGTTCAACAGTTAAAAAACTATGTCAAAAGGCAGTCTAAATAAAATTGATATTCTTTGTGGTTCTAATATACAGTAATATTAACAGCACACGTTAGACATAACAAGACTGCGACGAAAATCACAGTGCGTAACGGAAGATTAATAATATTTATGAAGTTTTCGACCAATCTATTTACATATACCTGAATTAACGAGTGACTACTAATCATTTTCAAATGTTATTCGATTTAAATAAATCAACCACGTAAACCCTCAAAAGCTGAGCGCGATAAACATAAAAATGGCTCCATCATTGAATGCACGAGAGCATTAAATTGAAACAGAAAATGAATAAATTTTATAACTGGTTAAAACTGGCTAGTCCTACAAGGAAAATCAGGTAATAGCATTGGAGGCAATGTCGCAAGTTTACTTTCATTTGATTTTTTATACGCATAATTACAGATTTCCCAGCATATTCCCTGCTGAAGGTTGTCTGTGAAGCATAAAATCGTTGATGGTATGGGTGTTCTGTGAAACTGCATGCCGGAATTTTTTCCGTAACTTAACTTCGCAGTGTTACTATAACAAGCCCCGAGCTTTGATAGTAGGTCTCATGTGCTGTTACCTTATTTAGTACTGTTGTTTAGGCGCTCGAGGATTGCCGCAGCCTTTGCTATTCCAGACTGAAGTGTGGCCTCCTGGTAGGAACGCAGACGAAGATCGTAAATCATTATGTTCACGGGCTCTTGGTGTGTTTGGCATTGGGCAGATATAGTCAAAATAGCCATTGTGCTCAGAGAGACAAAATCTTCAATAAGATTGTGGGTTCGGAGTGCGAGCGCACATTATAATACCATCAAATTGAGTCTCCATTTCTACCCGATATCTTACCTAGTGAGAATTTCTGTGCAAACATTAATTTGAATGCATACCCCACAGGTCACCCACCTACTCCAAATTATTAAGAGCCAACGCCTGGTCACCATCCAATCTGAGCAGTATTGACTCAAATGTAGAAGCCAAGAAGCCAAGGCATCACCAAAGCTTAGTGCATGCAACAGCGAAATATAACAGGCCCAGTTCACCGATCCTTAGGAGCCTCCAGCAGGACCTCCTTCTGATCTCCAATGATTCTCTGTCGGACTTCAGGCCATTGTTTGACGAAGTCAAACATCACCTGTGAGAACCGAAGAGAAATAATCAGTTTTGTTGAAGCATACTGGTTGAGTAGAGGGAAGGCTGTGTTTGACAAGAAATGTGCAGCAGCCTGATCATACCTGTTCAATTTCCTACGCAGACGGCCCACAGAGTGTGCGAGACAGGAGCGTGAACAGGCGAACCGCCTATTCTGAGGAGCGCGGGCGGACTAACTGCTGTCACACCCTGTAAGGGGGGCCGACGGCACCAACGTAGGAACCAATTTGACCATAAATGGTGAGAATGTCTCCAACGGTGTGAAAACATGTGAATCACTTGGAAGGTCAAAGAACACCCATAAGCATTTAGAGGTTAAATAAATCGGACATCCAACTATATCGTAGCAACTTACCAGGCATGTTACTTCCGGATTGGTCTCCAATACACGGTCAACTGATGTCGCGGAGATGCTAAACGGACTTTCACAGTCTGGAGCCACCGTTTGCTGGGCTGACCTGCAATATTCAATTTTGTAGAAAGGCATGCATACAGCGCTCTCAGCTAAATGTCACTAAATATCACGGCAATTTAACGGTTATGTGGGAATTTAGACATACTAGTAAGTGAAAAGAAAAAGATCTTCTGGAATTCGGGCTGTACTCTTAAATTTTCAAGTTGGTAAAACCAACCCATCCTCAGACAAAATTAATGAAGGGGAAATTGAGGTAGTCGAACTAAATCAGTTGGCGTGACAGGACAAATAGCGACAAACGGTCATTTGACTTGGAGGAGGTGGACACATAATTGCGGCATGTTTTGTGGTGGGGGTTGAGGTAAGAAGAGTTACGGTTCCTTGTGTTGGATGGGGGAGGTGGACCACGTGTAACTACGGCTGGCTGTATTATCGGTCGTGGATCCCGATTGGGGCATGGTACAGTGCGTCGGTTGGAGCTGTTTGGACGTTCAATTGCGGTCCACCATGTGCAAGGCAGGGGTGGCAAAGAAGGGAGATTCCAATGGCTGATCAAAAATGGTCTGAAAGTGAAAGAGTCACGTTTGAGGTGCACTTATCTAGAACTCTGTTTTATGTATGTATTCTGTGCATGACCTTAAAGACAATCTGCCTAAGAGGAAAAGATAAAACCGAAAGGTGAAAGTAGTCGCATGGTAATTTTGTCACGATTTGAATATCTTAAAGGACACACTGGCCCTGGACACATCGGCCGGCAAAAGCAGTTCTGATAACGCATAACCTTTTTCTATCACACCCAGATTTGCTGTATGTTTGGATGTCAGTGTGTCAGATATTAACAGATGTGAAATACAAGATTGCGATTAATGTAGAAATGAGCTTCGGAGCACTAGTGGAAATGTGTCGGAACAGTACAACACAAGAAAATAAAAAATGTGTCTGTTTGTGATTCGAAGAATAACATTAGTAATCCAAATATTGTTATGGGTTATTTGGTTAGGAAGCTTGCAGGTTCTGGGAAAGTGAACATGGATGGATGATAGAAGTTACCCAAAGCTCCGCAGACCAGAAACCCAAACCAGGTTAGTCAATTCTGCCTAAGTTCGAAAATGTCAGCGTTTTTTGCGATATTTAAAGACAAAAGAACGGATAAAGGATAGTCTTCAAGTTGGAATGGCCATGGAAAATACCAAAGAATTATATTTCTCAGTTTACTTTAGGCAAATTACCTGAATATATCGGAACTAGCATGGTAACAATCGTCACGGTGGTTTACACACCACATCGAATTTTAAAAGAACTGTCTTAGTTTTACTTTCCGCCTTTTAATTTTTAATTATTTAAAACAAATTCATTTGCATCTGAGTTTCAATCCACAAAGCCATTTCTATACGATCATCCAGTACTATGTAGAACTGTGCCAATCGACACACAAATAAAATTGACATCGCAACTGGTCAGTGCATGGAATCTTTCAAAGTGGACTCTGGTTTCGAGCACACCGCTATAGTACATTAAACCCACCAGGAGTGGTGTACGGCCCAAAACCTGACCTCAAGCCTGTCTGAACCTGCCACCTACTAGCTACAGGTCAACAACCTACGGTTTCAGATGGTTCTCTCATGTCCAAATAGCCGAAATGCACCGCTGAACATTTAGGTCACTGTGGCGAGACAGTCGCCTAAATGACTGCTTAAGTCGAACTCCTCATGTGACCTCAGAGGATGGGTCAATCGCTCTTGGCTCGAATCATGGTTAAATAGCTAATTCAGGAGTATACACTGCGTGGGCTGAGTATAGCCACATGTTTAGAACCCACAACTGTAACCAGCAGATGAGACAACTAGTCAAATAATCCTTGCCTGAACCATCAATACCACTGATGAAATTTCTGCCCTTAACTACTTTGAAACACTAATAACACCAAAAACGTAACACCTTGGATAAATGCAGGAGATAGGCCTTCTATGGTTTTATGGAATTATTGTTATTTCAACCTGTAAAAACGGTAAGGTTTACGTAACCACCACTTTTGTCTTTTTCTGCCTATAATTATTAATATTAAAAAGAATCCATTTTTCGACTCGACTGTAATGCACGTTAAGAGTTTTGTACCGACAATGTACAGACGATCGCCACACAGTTTCGGTTGAATAAAAAAATATCAGTCTGGATTGGTTTTTTCTTTAAAATGAATATTACACCCTACAGCTCACGACCCAACTCATGTAATGTCTTGTCGAGATTTATAGAAAGAGTGTAGCTTACATTTGATCTTGCTATTTTTATTTGCTGACTGAATTTGCGACCCAAAAAGCCTTTTGACTAAAGAACACGTCATTTTCAACCTTGAATATTGAAGGTAAACAGATCGGATTTGAACGAAAATGGAGCTTGCCGGATATCGAAGAAATTTCTTATGCTATTAAATATTCCAGAACAAAACATATCCATCTTAGGCCTTTTGCCATCAAACAACATGAATTTAAGCATGAGAGGTTTCAACTAAATTCCCGCTGGAACCGCATTCTTAAGTCAATGAAAATCAGGCGAATACAAGTGCATAGGATGACGTTGTTTTGTGAAAACACGAAACATATTATATGCTATAAATCATTTATCGTAAATTTAAAACCTTTTTTATTGAAAACCATATGAATTGGCAGGCTTGACAGTATTAGTTTTACCAGACCGAGAATTGGGACTATAAACAATTGACACGCTTTCACTTTTCTATATCACGCCGTGCCAAAACAATGTCAAATCATTTCCTGTCCGACGCTGGCTTGGAGCGGGTACGGAAATTATCCACCAAAGAATCGTTGTGTGAGACGCTAGCAAATATTTTCGATACTAGCTGGTCCCCGACTTCGAGAATTACTAACAATAGAACAGTGCCTATTATTACATAAGGTGGACCAACATGGTCCAAAATCAAACAGGATGACGCGTTTACTCGTTGTACAGTAAACTTATACAATTATATGCCCCTTCGGGCTATTTGGGGGCAATCGAGGTCAATGTTCACATTGTTCATGATTAGAAAAAAACATTAAAGAAATCGGCCTTTCGCAGCATACTGAAATAATAAAGCCATTTTTAAGTAGAAAACTAGTCAGAGAACGTTTTGTATTTCCCCGAAATAGATCGAGAACAGACTTTTATTTTGGTAAAGCACTGAATTTTGTGATGAAGCCTTTTTAGATAAGCCTCCATAGTCGAACAGGAAGTCACGTGTGGAAGAACGTTCCCGGAGAATATATTATATCGACTGCATTTTTGAAGAATTGTGGACGATTGATTATTCGGATGGCCATCAGATTCAATGAGTGACCAATACGGCGGTCGACAACAGAGACCGTTTATATTAAGGTGTTCATTGATATCCTAAAAGCTACCTTCGGTTTTAACGAAGTTCACCGATGTCTAATTGAGACTGCAATATTCACGATCGAGGGAGGTATTAAGCTTATTATCTAATCTAATCTAATTTCTTAGGTAATAAATGATGATATTTAAACCAAACTATTCCTTTTTAAAGATCAGAGGTGCACGGCAGGCCTACTGAATTCTACCTAAATGATAGTATTTAAAAATAGCATTAAAAATAATAAATCTATTTTAAAAGAGCAAATATCTATGTAAAAAAAATTTAAAATAGCATTTAAAAAATAACAAGTGACAATTGCAAACTTCTTTAATCCAAAATGGAAAAAAAACAGGTAAAACCTCTTCAATATTCTTCGCCGACAAAACTGTATATGGCACACTCTCAGTATAGGAACAAAGTTTTAAAAACAACCTAAATTGGTCCGATATCGCTACCTTATTCGACATTTTCCCCAAGTTCTGTGCATTTCTTCACCTTGGCATTTTGATAGTAACTTTTAGGTGGCTCTCAAACCATAAAACTCACCTTATCTAAACTCTACATTGCAGGCTGTTTAGCATAAAATCTGATTGTAATTCCCTTCCATGAATAAATAAGGACAGAAGAAGTACACATATACAACTTACGACGTTGGATAAAATATATTTACCATGAAAAGCCGTTGTATACCGCCCAGTGTACACTTGAGTGCGTCGGTCGTCATAAAACGGCAATGAGCACGGTTTCGTATAGTCCTGCCCGGAAGCAAACCTCAATTAAGCCCTCACCAGCAGCAAACTGGGTGTCCGTCCTGTAGTTGATTTTCCGTTCGTCTACAATTGTGGTTGCTTTCAGTTCGACGCTCCGTAGGTTACTTCTTCCAACCATAGGCATCGACCACTTGAATTGAAGGGTTGATTCATTGACAGGTGAGACAACAACTGTCCAGTTCAAATGCGCAGGATCTAACACTAAGCATTGTGTAAGCTGGTTAAACTGTATGCACATTAGCTATCCAGATACGTTATACTCATGGTAAAAAGACAATTAAAATTATACCAATCTTGTTTACCTGCCAATGTTTTCAAGTGAATCACTTTACTCCAGGTCCCCTCAATATACTCCTCGCCCGCTAGATGCGATTGTGTTCTGGCTTGAAATTTTACTTCGATGTCACAGTCAGCAGGAAGTCCTGCTGCTACGTATTCTGTTCTCCAAGCCCCAATTCGATGAAGATTTTCCAATGTGGTTCCACTTTTATTATATTTAATACTCATAAGGTATCAGTATCAGTATCAGTATATTTGATGGAGATGCAGGTGAGTCACCTTTGAATTCCCTATTTGAACATGCGAGTTGTGGTATCAAAAATAATATCTCGATATGTTGGCGAGGGCTAACATAGTTGAAAAAGAGCAGACAGTAAAAAAAAAAAAAAACTGTCACTCTTGGGGAGGGAGTCCCGCGGGGGCATCGCGAAGAGTACATGAATCAGCCAGATGCTCCCTTGCTGATTGCAGAGTCCGTTGAGGGATTTCAAAGGCGGAAATATATGCCCAGATCATCCTCGGTTCATTGCGGTTATTACAGTGTCTAGTGGTCTCAGCTGTAAGGAAAGTGAGGTTTCGAGAACTGTGTAGTCCAAAAGTCAAAGTCATTTGCAAAGCCGTAGCATTACATGCTTTTAATCTAGTTCTCTTGTTGGAGAGACAGTGTCCCAAATGACTTTCTGCATATAGATTATGCTAACGTAATGGTTGTTGGCCATGCTCTTAAAAATCAGGCACATCTGCAACCTGTGAAGCTCGACCAGGAACACTTATCAGCAGGTTCATCTGAAAATCATCTTCAAATCACTGATGAGAAATTGATCCACTTTGGATTTCGCCTGCAAACCTCTTCTAGTTCTGAATCCTCAGACGTCCTTCCCAACGAGGTATCATCCCTCCGGTACCTTGGCGTTTGTCTAACATCCATTCTTCAATTCTCTCTACATATTCATACTCCTTCTGTCTGAATTCATAGACTTCTTTATTATAAACGTCTTTTACGCTCCTACCACACACCCCAATCCCTTATCCGTCGATTTATAAATGCATTTATTCTTCCCTTTACCCTCTATTTCTCCCGTTATTCTTTCAGCTTTGCTTAAAAAGGATTTGCTGATTTTAAAATGTATCCTTTGAAAGCTATTTTTGCTGCTTGTATTATTTATACTGTTTTAGTGGAAACGATACAAAAACGAGACTTTGCAACAATAAAACAATTTGCCGAGTGAATTCTTGATGATGTTGTCCATCTCTCCACGTCGAACGCATTGCCATGAAGTCTTCCGTCCCACCTGCCGACGTTTTTATCATATCCCTTGCCGAACATCGGCCTATCAGCACTCTGTTTTGTCATTTCTAGAATTCTATCTTATGTATATAGAGATTTAAATATAGAAGCTGAGAATAAAATTGTCTCTTCCCTTAGATGTCCAATTTTAACTCTTTAATGCTTGGATAATCGGTTAACATATCCTATTCTCTCAGTGTGTAGCGCCATTAACTTTTGAAATTTTGAATGATACTTTCAAAATAAAGCCGTTTTCTCTCTCTCAATTAACTAGAAGGCTTGTTTTGTTTGCTGAATACAACCTTAAGCAATCGGAACAAATATCTATAATCTAAATTAGTATTTTTGAGCAAAAAAAGAGGTCTATTAAGAATTTCGTGCAAGCAGGATCATTTTTTATGACCTTGAGTTTCGTTGATGCACCAGTTGAATGTTTTTGTGCCGTATTGTCTACCCTTGTAAAAAGTTGATGATGTCACTTATAAAATAGATGTCGGTTGACCACAGTTCAATAAGACCAAAAATGATTTTGTTTACATCTCACTAAATCGCAATTTTTCATGGCATGTTGTTTTTTAAATTTTACAATGCTACTTCAGCGAAAATTAATGGTTTTTTCAAATATAAATATTAAGATATGGTCTGACTACATCCGGCAGCAATCTATCACAATGCATTTATTATTCTCGACCATGTAAATAATTCTAATTTTCATCATATTTTGAAATGTTCAACTCCTAAATATATTTATTTCTAACAAGAATATCTTATTTTTTACGTCATTACTTTGCTTAACTTACAAAAAAATATTTTAATATTTTGGGCCTGCGAATATTTGGTCAATTAGTTAAAATTACTCCCACACAAACACTGTTAGGTTCAATCAGAATACAGGCCCTTGTGCTATGTCTGTGGAAACTAAAACTGGCCTTTCTGGTTGTATTCTCTGGCATGCACTTGATCCCATTAAGGTGAATAGCCCTTATAGAAACATGCATACTTTTTTCGGTGCTGCTCGTAGCACTGTCAAGGTGTTTATATTTTCCGATGCCTTCAAAGTTCTGCTCCGTTCCTTACACCCTCCTGCTCCAGACATTGACTCTTCATAACTCTCATGGTCTCTTAGTACATCACCGTCCTCCCAGTAATATGCTCTCACCACACTTGTGTGTTGACATGATATTGAATAGATATTTCCAATTACAGACTTGTTGTACATAATGCACTTCTGGCCCCATGAGAATCTATCGCACGCAAAGGTATATTAGTAAACTATTTGAACCCTTATTTTAGGTAGAATCATTGATGAAGACATCATTTACCACAAAATAGACTAAGTAGATAATTTTCGGTAGGCATTTAACCAAAAAGGCTTTGATCTATGAAGATATTGAGAATTTTTTTAAATTAAATATTAAATATAGGTAATCAAGTTTTTTTAAATATCATTTTGATGAAATTTAAAATCTAGTTAAGTGAAAATAGGGCATACCTACACGATGAAATAGCTTTTTAAATTCTTCATAATGATACTATTGCACTGCCGCTTTGATGAATATTTAAAGAAAATTCCCATTTTAATATTTGTCTGTCGTTATCTGTTGAAGATTTTGATGTAAAGAGAGTAAATAATGTTGCGCACGTTTAATTTGTTGTTTTTTAGGCTTTTAGATGGGCGTTTTATCAAGCATTTGGAAAGGCGAACTTTTATTATTTTTACCAGAGTTAAAAGTAGGATATACTTGATACGAGTATTTAATAAGGCATTGAAGACTCATCTTAGCATCGGTGTGATAATGTCCGTTTGGCTATGAACCTAGAATAATTAACTTCAACAGGATGTATGCTCGTCTACTGCTATTGCAGTATGTGTTCAGTGGAGATTTAAAAACTATAGGTTCAAGATTTTTGAAACCATTTTGTATTTATTTGCTTGAGATTTTATTACTATCGAATGCGCTGCGATTTTAGATTTTACTTGCGTCAGCCCAAAGAGACCTTCTTACCTATGGTTCTTTGTGAACAAAAGCTCTTCAATTTCACGTCCACTGATAAACTATTCGGTTGCTGTTTTACAAATAATCCCAGGAAAGGTTTCAATCAATTCCATTGTCTTAGCATCTTTGCTATTCTTATCCTTTAATAACAGTGTGCCTACACAAATAGATAAATCCATTGTATTCATCGATTTTCATTCATTCAGTCAATAGGTTCATTCAGAATCGAAAAGGCACACTTAAATGTTCATTTTTGGCTCAGTAGCAATCATCATCCAGCCATACTAAACTAGGTGGTTGCAACAGCTATTGGATGAGAACGTAGAACTTCTAGCCAACATTTCGCGGGTTCTGATCTCAGGAGCTGTAATAAGTTTGGATCGGTTATGGCTGGCTGCTGGTGACTAATAAGTCAGATACGGTCATTCCAAACTCCCTCATCTTTATCTCTCATTCATGTATCTCAGACGAGTCTTATTGACAACCCGTGTAATAGGGATTTTGTAAGAAGTCATCGCTAGGGTATGCATAAAAATATTATTTAAACGAGATGCTTTAGTTAAAGAATTTGTGCCACTCCCCCTGCTTCATGAGCCTGGCCGGCTGCAGTGGGGCTCTGTGAGAATACACGGTGAAAAACTAACTGAATGGAATTTATTGAATTTCTACATTTCCTCAATTACTTAGTCGAAATGCTGAAGGTATATTGCTAATATTAACTTAGTTGTCAGTTTAAATAGTCAAAATTTCTCGGTGGTGAGCTCTCGGCAGTCAATATTTTCCACGGGAGTTAAGGGTCAATATCTAATGTCCTAGGATTCTTCGAGGATACAAGTACGCTTAGACACACAAAATATTCCATATTTGTGTTTTTGCAGACACTATTTTTACCTTCCTGTCTACCTTCCATAAGAAGGACATCGAAAAAAAGTTCTTATACGTTGGTCAGTAGAGCAGTCAGCAAATGATCCTTTGTAGAGAAAATACTCAACAGAAGACCGACAACACACAAATAGTGAGCACATTTAGTGTACCCTAGCAGGTACGTAGCCTAACTTTCAAAGACGTCTGCAGTAAACGGTTCAGACTGGTATAGCAACAGAGCAGACATCAATCAAGCATTCTGGTCTACCTGTTAGGTTCACATAAGTGAACAAGTCTAAAATGGGATGAAGCACATGCCTTCGTTGTGACTGTGCGTTTGCTGAAAATTCACGCAAATTGAATGCCGCTTACGTATTCCCACACCCAGACTGTGTACATATTTAACCTTCATGTGTGGGGTGGCATTATCCAGTTAAAATGGCAGATTCCGATCGCCTTCCAACACCGATTCCCCAGACGATTAAGCTACACGAATGTTAGTTTCTAGACACGCCACTCTCGACTCACTCTTAGCTGGCAGATACGTGGGTGTTTCCGAAAATACTTTCTAGCATTGAAAGCCTTGCTCCAGCAAAAAGCAAGACAGTCAGTAATTTTAAGCTTCAATAGAACCCTCAGGTGGTGCGTTTGATATTCATCCTGCAGCGCAGTACTCTTTTTGATTTCATGCCCTAGATAAACTCTACTTATATGTGCCAGGTCACTAAGACAAGATAAATCGAGCTCGTAATTTCACCTAAGAGATAAGCATTTTTCCTGTTAATTTCGACGCCTATCTGGTTTCTGGTATTCAGATGAAAAAAACTCGTTTGCATTTTTCTCACTTCTAAAGCTTGCCAGACATGGCTAATCTATAAATAAATGCGCAAGACCTTTCTTGCACAAAAATAATGGAGAGATAGATTTGAAAATAAGCGCATTATTTGTGTGCATGCAGCGTTCGAGCATCATAAACTCTATTCTGCGACAATTCCGATGACATATCTACTGTTCAAAGACCATAATAAAAATTTTAAGCTACCCGACAGTTCGACCGTCGTAGTCCGACGATGTCCACCGTATGCTCCATGGGAAAGAGGAGCAGGGACGGTGACTTCGCGTGATTTAGTTTAAAGTGATAGTAGACTTGCGCTGCATCTACCGCACTCTCTCCTCCTCCCCCACCTGAGGCCCGGGGCAAGACAGAGTCAAGAAGACCGGGGGCGGGAGAGGACGCTGGTGGCTGGGCGCGGC
>WEDG01005159.1:0-93167 GCA_017591395.1 Schistocephalus solidus
TCAACGAGTTTTCTGACACAACTTCCATCAAATGGCATGATGTTACTCCCAGTGGCCTGTTGAGGTCTCAAACAAAGGAAGAGTTTAGACCACCGCAGGATCAACGGAAGCCTGTTGATCAGAATTTGGCGACATTCACATTAATAAGCCGCTTTAATCAAAGACAATCAAAAGACCAGGTGGATGAAATTTGTATAGTAATGCAAGCTAATTTGGAAAGCCCTAAGCCTTCCCTCTAATATTCTCAGTGCATTTAAAGTTCTAAACTGGCAGCAACTCTGAATTCATCAAGAGTTTATCAGAAAAATATTTTACCTAGAGCACTCTGCCCTTCCTCCTCAGAATCACAGGGTTTCCAATTGGGCAGTAGAAGGTGAACGCCCAGATGCTTTTAAGAGTTGGAAAAGAAACTATGTCTACTTGCTTTGCCCAAAATTTCTACTCCAAACCAACAATAACAAACGTTTGACCCACTTGTGAAAACGTCGGCGACTCTCGGTGAGAGTTAGAACCCACGCCAGCAAGAAGAAGGATTAAGTACAGTTTAAGCACAAGTGGGTCAAACGAATAATTCAAATCTGCTAAGATCCTCTACTAACTAATTGTGCCTGGTAGCCATCTGGTGGGTTCTAGATTGCTTGCTTTAGAAAATCCTGCTTCGGCAGTCAGCTTACTGTATCAGAATTGGGAGATTCCATACGGTGCAGTAGGCTGGACGGGTAACTTGGGCCAAGTGTGATTATACTCATGGATGCAGGTGCGGCCTCGTAGCTCAGTTGGCTAGAGCGTTGACTGTACTAAAGCCTTCCCCCTACTGGCGTGGGTTTGAATCCAACCAACGCCACCGAGTTTTTTACAAGTGGGTCAAACGAATTATTAAAATCTGCCAAAATCCACTACAAAATAATAACAAATTGACAAAAAGTATAATCAAATGCCATGTTGTATAGTTTGTGTAATATCAAACGAGAGCGTTTCGTTGAAGGGCCTGAGCCAGAGTAGAGTTTTCAATGAAATGTAAAAAAATAAGTGAACTAGACCACAGATAGTTAACCACGATAGGGCACATTTTGTGAAACTAAACTTTTGAAAATGTTGTCTGCAAACCAGCTAACTTATTTGTCCTGCTACAAAATTTGGGAAACTTTGGCGGTTTATTTATCATAATTTTGCGCCATCTGTTTCATGCATTAATGCTAGTCACAGCTCCTTGGTTGTAAATTCTCTTTCTGTTTTGTTTTTTATAAAATTAAAAAGCAAGCAACTAGCTAAATATGCGTTGCTTCTCTGCACTCCCTGCAGACGATAATTGTTGCACTGCGCCAATGCTGCTGGTACAACATCACGATTGGCAATCGAGAGAATTAGATATCGGAAATATTCAACCCCGAACTCCAAACTAGTGGATTACCTGAGGCCTATACGAGACCAGCCGTGACAGACCTTCCAGTTTTCACAATTTTCACGGCAGATAGCTCACTATTTAGAATAGGAAGAGACAATCACTGGAACATGCTGTTTATTGGCTTCATCAGTGACGGTTGTAACTGTCTGTGATGATAGGTTCGAGAGAGGATCAGAAACGTCAGGTTAATAAGTTAATATTTAGCGATTGTGCCTCCTTCGTCTAAGCTCTTTATTTGCCCAGTCTTTCTACGGCGGCCCATTACGGTTTCCCGAATAAGAATGTATTCCATGAGAACAGATATATCCGTCTTTTAATTAAAGGAAGATTGGAAAGCGCGCAAACACGTTGCAACGTATAAAGGCTGTATTTAATGAGTCAACATTCTCTCCCTCCTGGGAATTTACCACTACAAATCAACTGCACAAATATCTTAGGCAAACTGATATTGGCAATCTGCTTGGCGTAAAATGAAATGCTTTGGAATTTCCGTCTGCCTGGATGTCTGACCAATCAGGGGAAAGCACGTTCAATAATATGGCCAACCACACAGATTGGAGCAGCGGATGCTCGGTTAATTATTCAGAACGGTTATGATTCCCTCAGCACATCTACCTTTTTAGGAAACATCAGAACAGTCAACTAAATGCAATTTCTGCAGGACACGCCACGCCCCAAAAATGTACAGATGTGCAAAGCCAAGTAATGTAAAACGAATTAAAGGCCGATTTAAAATACAGGGATGCAGGGGTTAATTGAGCAATTTAAGCTGAAGGACGAAATATTAAAGGGTAAACTGACTTAAAAATTTAACTATCCGCGCTAAATACAGAGCTGAGAAATGCCACTGTCGTACTAGCAGAAGGCGAACTAGCCTGCAGTTGTACAGGTTCAAAAGAAGATATTGTGAGAAAATTGCTTGCAAGTAAAACGAAAGAAAACGGACAGAACGCTTCTAGCCTGGGATTGCGTAAAACACAGACAAGACACAAATAGAGTTCAAATTAAAATACTAAACACGTGCAAAGTACATTTAACTAATAAATGGGTTTCTAACACAGTCGGTTACTAGCTATTCGAACTTACATTGACAGTCCTTTTAGCTAACATATTTCGTAGAGATTTTTTGCTATGCCATTTTAACTTTACTGATAAAAATATTTCAGTCAAAGATCTAAGGCGCTCATTGGCTGACAAAATCTCGGGTTTATTTAACTGACAATATGAGGCCATCTTTTTCGATTCTTTTTGTCCATCTGTAGACAGGAGGTGGGTGTGAACAAAAGAAAAAAATATACGAAGCTTGGAAACAAAGGAAAAGCAACGCGAATTAGATTTAACAAAACCAATTTTTGTTCAGCAGAGACATGATTTTGAACGAAAGCGCCATAGCTTATACGCCAGTCTGCGTCAACGAACCGATTGATCAACCTCGCCAAACTTGTGTATGGAAGATAGAATCCTAAAATATAAATTCGAATGTATAACAGTCATCAAAATATGATAAATTACTCATTTTGCAGTTTACTAGAGGCTCCGATAATCGGATTTACACATACAAAAGAGTATAATTGATAATTCTTGGTAACTTTCAGGCATGCGTAGCCTATCAGACCAATCGTACATGATTCACTCGAGGAAACAACATTGCATTGCATAAGTGAAATTTTCAAAGGATTCCGAAAGCACCAATAACCTCCAGAACCTTAATAGGATCTGAAATGGTGAAAATGAGATTATACCAAAAAAGGCAGCTGCCAGGCTACTTTTTCTGCCTTGAACTGAAATAGAATGAAACAAATTTAGCCTAAAATTCTATTGTAGTCAACCGGCCATCCATTAAAGGTTGCAGCTATCCTAAGACCGACCACCTGAAAAATTGGAGAGTGCAAGTTGCTCAAGTAGCAGCATGAAAAATGAAATGAAAGACTCTGTTAGTGTTACATTTATTGGCGGTTATAAATATGACATAACCAGTTATCGGTTTAGCAAAGAATTCATGTGGATAATAAGTGCTTGTGGATTCACAAAATGCTGCAATTAAACATAATGCTGTAAAAATAGGGAAGCCGAGTAAGACACTAGCTCGAAAATGCTCGCGAGCATCCGAACGAAGAGCACAGGCCATGTCGGGCTGGTAACCACCTAGTGTTCAGAAGACAACTGACTTTTAGGAAAAATCCATCGCTCGTAGAATGACGAACAGTACTAGAAGAAACAGCCCATTCAGCATCCGAAAACTGGGCGTCAAGTTTAACTGCTCCGTGGCATACAAATACCTCTCACAAACTGGAAATGTAATAAACACTTAACGAATTGCATTTTCAAGTTTCCGAAGGTAAGATGTGCTAACGGACATATTTGCATTGAGGAAAAAGGCTCCCAACATTGAACTTCATCAACTTCCTCTGACCCAATGGTGTAAAACCTGGCGAGCCTCAGTGGGAGTTCGAACTCACAACAACAAAAAGCAAGTCTTTGAGTACAGCCTACAAGTTGCTTAGGAAATTCTGCATGAGCAGTTAGCTTACTGTATCCTCAGTAATGGATTTCATGCATCATAGTAGGCTGCGTGGGTAACCTAACTTAAATGTAATTAAAATCACGATTCCCGGTCAAGGAAACGTAGCTCAGGTGGCTCAAGCGTTCATTGAACTGAAACCTTACACTTAATTTCGTGGGTTTGAATCCCACTGAGACCTCTGCGACTCTGACAATTGGCTCAGATGAATGTTTCAAATCTGTCAACAACACATTAAATTATTTATTTCCGGTGCTTCTCTTTCTGGTGTAACAGAAGCAATGGTTACTGAGGTACTGATGACCAGCAGACCGTCCTCGAAGCTTTGGTTTAAAAAAGGCTCTGACCGCCTAAAATGGTTGGAAGCGTCATAAAACTAAAGCCTGTGTAGGGAAACACAACTAATAAATTACTGCTCGCGAAGTCGTACAGGGTCGAATTCATAGGAGAGTCACGTGCACTGTTCCAAAGCTGACTTTTGCCTTTGATACGGGTAAGTGAAGAAGGCTTTTGTGCACAGTATCCTTCCTGCACCTGTCAGCCTTAGTATCCTTGCTCTGCTTGCACCTACTTTCTTCAATTTGGCAATCTAATATCTCATTTCCCATTTGCACCGAATTTCTTTTAAACAAGACTCAGAGACAAGTTTACTACAATATACGATTACATTTTGAAAATATTTTTTGACTTGTAGTTTGGAAATTTGTGGATATTTTTCTTCCTTTTAAGCTTTGCTGTCTTCCTGCTTTTTCTTCTGTTTCGCCATAATGAGACATTCCGATTTTTGAGACACACCCCTTTCAGATGCTTTATTCTGTTGCCCGCGTGTTTTCCCTTTGTAGTCGATACCATAAAACGACACTTTTTAATCGAAATCTTGATGACGCCCTCCACTCTATCCCTACCTGCTGCGAAGTCACTCCGCCCAACACGGAGAGACTTCCATCAAACTGCCTGCGGATCAACTATCGGGTATAAAATAATTGACAAAATTTTCGATTTATGATTAGAATGAAATGCACAGAATGACCTTGGATTGTTCAACACAATATTCACATATATTGAAATATTATTTTCTCAAAACCATTTGAATATTTGGGTCTGTACAATAATGATTTGAGAACGTTGTGCAAAAAACTTTGAAAGTGCGCTTCAAAATATAGTTTTCGCACAATAGCTCTGTGTAACAGTAACATGATAGAAAAATTACCATTTGTTTAATTGTCGGAGCTTTCGAACACGTGTAGGAGTCTATTGTTAAACATGAAAGCAGCATGGAAATAGAGGACAGTTCTTCAGTGGGTTTGGCAATCAAGGATCAGAGACGGCGGATCCACACTCAATGCCGCAACTCGGATGAAAACGCAGACAATTCTCGATAGCTCCGCGACCGATTTATGCAGGATAGTTATCCGAAGGTGTTGAATAAGTCGCTGCCGAAGTGCTCGGCCTCGGAGCATCCCTCCGGAAACACGGATCTCCAAAGCTAGTCAGGCTTTCGGCCGGCTGCAGGCCTCCGTGTGGAATCGCCACGGTATTCACCTGAACACACAACTGAAGATGTGCAAGGCCGCCATCTTGATGACACTCCTTTACGGAGCGGAAACCTGGACTGTCTACTCGAACCAAGCCAGGAAGCTAAATCACTTTTCATCTCAGCTGCCTCCGCAGAATACTGAAGCTGAGATGGCAAGACAGATCCCGACACAGAAGTCCTGGAGTGGACCGGAATCCTCAGCATCCATGCCATGCTGAGGCAAGTGCAACTGCGATGGAGCGGCCACCTGGTAAGAATGGACGACGAGCGACTACCCAAACGACTTTTTCTACGGAGATGTCGCTACGGTTCTCGTCGGCAGGGAGGTCAAAACCGACGCTAAAAGGACACTTTGAAGAAATCACGAAGTAACTGTAAATCAACTCGGCGGACCTGGGAGGACCTCGCCCAGGATAGACCGGCATGGAGAAGATCAGTGAAGACTGGTTCAGCAATCTATGAGGCCAACCGGATCGCCACCGCCAAGGCCAAAAGAGCGGCACGGAAGTCACCAGCGCCCCGGGCCAACACCGCCAATGCCTAGGCCCTGCCAACATGCCCGCACTGTCAACGCATCTTCCGCGCGCGAATCGGCCTGGTTGGACATCTTTGGACGCAATGCACCAACATTCCGACAATTCCAATTTCTACGTCAAATTCTGCCAACCATCCTTCTGACTCCCCCACTTTCACTCCTGGCATCAATTCCATTACTCCCACCATCATATAGACCACATCCATCTACTCATCGCCTGTTACCCCCACGACCGCAACCACCACCGCCTTCGCCTTCACTACCACCACCACCACCATCAGCGATGGGGAATCTCTCCTAAGCTGTACTCAATGCGACCGCACATTCACCTCACACATCGGCCTGGTCGGTCACTTGCGAATACATCGTACAGAGACCGGTGAGTCAGTGCCTGGAGCACCATCACACAGCAGAGATCGTCGCATCTACTGCCCTCACTGTCCTCGCGCATTCACTCATCGCATGGGCCTATTCGGTCACATGCACATCCATGACAGCGGAATTCCCCAAAATGCCGACAACACCGATACACCATGCACACCCTCCGCTCCTGCCATTCTTAGCGACCCTGCCACCCCCACTACCATGAATGACATCCCCCCGGCCTCTACCGATTTCTCGTGCCCACACTGCGTCCACAACTTCAACTCACGCATCGGCCTGGTCGGTCACCTGCGAATCCATCGCACGGAGGCTGGTGAACCAGTGCCTGGGGCTCCGACATACAGTCGACGCGCCCGCCTTCACTTCCCTCACTGCTCCCGCACCTTTACTCATCGCATGGGCCTATTAGGACACATGCACCTCCACGAAAACCTCCGGTAAACCATCGGAGGCTAAGCTACATCAGCGCACACTACCTACACCAATACATCGACAACACCCTCACAATCACCATTTACCAGAGTATATCACGGTGTCCTAGAAACCGTGGCTGGGAAGTCTGCCAATCTGACGCTTTCACCAGACCACGACGTCGGCTCAGTGTATGTGCTGTGTGTGTCGAGTGGCTGACCAGTGGACTGGGAGTCAGACGAAGATGGCTGCTCCATATCCCCTGAGTTTGTGAATCCTGGTGTGTGCGTTATGGAAGCCAGGTCGTGCTGTGGCGCGCGAAGACGGGTACGCCGATCCATCAGCCAATGCGCCCACTCCGACATCAGGCAACTGACCAGCTCGGACAGTGTCTGATGGTGGGGGTTGGGGAGGGAGTGAGGTCGACAGCTCAGCGCATGTTCCTCACTATAAAAAATCGGACGCACTTAAAACTATCACGGTGCGCTAAAAGCCGTGGCTTGGAAGGTTGCCAACTGAAGGGATAACTCGGAATCCATGGTCAGCACAATGTGTTTTGTGTGAAGTGGCTGACTGGCGGACTGAGAGTCAGGCTGCAATGGCTCCTTCTTAATGTGGTCTTTATGGCACTCCCACTCTGTGGGATCCGAACCAGGTGTGGTGGAACGCCCAGGGCGGCTCCGGCCGCGCCAGCCACCTGCGACCTCTCTCATCTCCGGTCTTCATGCCTGTGTCATGAGACCGGGCTCAGGTGGGGGAGGAGAAGAGTGTGCGGTAACGTTAACCACCGCGGTTGGAAGGTTGCAAACTGACAATTACACTCAGACCTCACAGTTAGTGCAATGTGTGTTGTGTGGAGTGGCTGACTGGTGGTCTGAGAGTCAGGCTGCGATGGCTCCTTCTTAACGTGACCTCTGGCTATCTCACACATGTGAGATGTAAGCCGTTCAACCCCCTGTTGTGTGAAATCCTGGTGCTTGTGTTTGGGGGCCAGGTCGTGTACGTAGTACACGTAGACGAGGTCACCAGCAGCTGCGCCTCGCTTCCGCATCAGACAACTGACCGGCCTCGTGACAGTGGTCTGATTGTGGGGGTGGGGAGAGAGTGAGGTCGAGAGCTCCGCGTATTTTTCCTCACTATAAAACAATCTGACGCGCTTGAAACTATCACGGTGCACTAAAAGCCGTGGCTTGGAAGGTTGCCAACTGACGGGATAACTCGGACCGCGTGGTCAGCCCAATTTGTGTTTTGTGTGCAGTGACTGACTGGCGGACTGAGAGTCAGGTTGTAATGGCTCCTTCTTAATGTGGTCTTTATGGAACTCCACTCGTGGGATCCGAGCCAGGTGTGGTGGCATCGCCCAGGGCGGTTCTGGCTGCGTTAGCCACATGCGCCCTCTCCATCTTCCGGTCTTCTTTGACTCTGTCTTGAAACCGGGCTCGGGCGGGGGAGGGAGGAGAGTGCGGTAGCTGCAGCACAAGGCTACTATCACTTTAAAACTAATTCACGCGCAAGTCACCGTCCCTACACCACCTGGTGTGGAGCATACGGTGGACCTCGTCAAAATCGACGGTCGAACTGCTGACTTGCACGTGTATTAGATTATAGGCAGAGTAGAATTGCGCTGCACCTACCGCACGATCTACCCCGCCCCCCACCTGAGTCTGGTGTCATATACCAGTCAAGAAGACCATAGGCGGAAGAGAGCGCAGATGGCTGGCCCGACCGGAACCGTCCCTAAACGTGCCGCTACTCCCGGTTCGGATCCCACAGAGTGGGAGTGTCATAGAGGCTACATTAAGAAGGGGTCATTGCAGCCTGACTCTCAGTCCCTCACTCGACCACTCCACACAAACGATACGAGGTCTGAGTTCGATTAGTTAAAAAAGACTGCCTATATGGACTCGCGACTGAGACTCCGCAGCGGGACTAAACGACCGTATTCGGTCCTGTAATCAGGCAAAAATCGGTTCAGTTCAGTTCAGTTCAGTTTTATTAAGGCAAATATAGGCGAAGCCTTTGAGCTCCCTATTGATATCAGTGACACTGTAAATTAAAAAGGCTCACATATAATGGACGTTGGACAAAGGGTTATCTCCCGGACACACTGCAGGGCATCGGACAAACAATTATAAAATAATGTTACTCAGAATTAGTGAGTAGTAGGTTATATGACGCGAAAGTTTTGGATGGGAATATGTTTCAGGAAATGTGTTAGGTTCGGGTGTCGTGGTGGTACTTATGGCTGTACTGGTCAAACTTCCGCTTAAAAGTGTCAACGGATAAGGACATGATTATGTCGGCCGGCAGAGCATTCCAGGCCTTAATCACTCTGTTGGAGAAGAGGAACCTTCTTGTGTCGAGTCTTGCACCTGTCACTCGTAGTTTAATGGGATGCCCTCGCAAAGTAGTGGTAGTGGCCAGCTCAAAGAAGTCGCCAGATGCAAGGCAACAATCCTGAAGTCGCAGCATTCGAAAGGCTTGTATTAAGTCGCCGCGTAGCTGTCTATAGTCCAGAGGAAACAGATCAAGATTAGACAATCGTGTCTCGTAAGGCAGGCAGCTTTGACCTTGAACAAGCTTGATTGCACGTCTTTGGACCTTCTCAAGGGTGTTGTGGTCTTTGACAGACCACAGTCTCCAGGTTTGTATGGCAAATTCCAATTGTGGTCGCACGAACATCTTGAAGACCTTATTAAAGCACTCTTTGTCGAACTTTGCAAACGCTCGCTTAATTAGATACAAGCTTGACATGGCAGATTTTGCTACTTTTGAGCAATGGAACGATGGCTTCAGTGTGGGCGTGATCCATACTCCTAGATCTTTTCTGAGCCTCTACCTCTGGTAGCGGTGTGTCTTCCAGATAGTAAATTCTCTGGTGCCCTGAGCTGGTTCTGCCAAATCGCAGAATATTGCACTTGGTAGCATTGAATGGGAGGAGCCAGTTGTGCGACCATTCCCTCGAGTCGATGCAAGTTCGCCTGTAGATTTTCTTAATCATCTGCGTTGTGGATGACCTTCCAAAGCTTTATATCGTCAGCAAACATGGCGGTGTCACAGTCCAAGCCATTTACGCAATCACCAATGTATATAAGGAAGAGGATAGGGCCAAGGACGGAGCCCTGAGGAACCCCACTCTCAACCGCCACCTCCGCCGATTGTTGATCGCCAAGACGGACAATCTGAGATCGCCCAATCAAGAAGTTTCGATCCACTTCAAAAGCTTGCCCCTTACCCCAATACGGTTGAGTTTGTATAGGAGACGTTGGTGAGGCACACTATCAAAGGCCTTCTTGAAGTCTATGTACACTGCGTGCACTACATTTCCTTCATCGACCGCTCGGGTCCATCGTTCCAGACAGTAGAGCAAATTAGTTAAACAGGACCTTCCTCTGCGGAATCCGTGCTGGGCTTCAGAGAGAAGATGATGCCGCTCCAGAAACTGCATCAGTTCACGTTTGATGATTCGCTCCATAATCTTGCAGCATATGGAGGTGAGACTTACCGGCCTGTAGTTATTTGCGGAAGCCCGGCTGCCACTTTTGTGTATTGGGGAAATCCACGCGGTCTTCCAATCGGGTGGCAATTTGCCTGGAGCGAGGGAGGCTTGGAAAAGTAGACACAAGGGTTCTGACAACTCTACGGCCAACTCCTTCAACAACTTTGCCGGTATTACATCCGGACCTGGCGATTTGGTTTCGTCCAGCCTCAGTAGTTCCTGCAGAACAATAGGTTCTGTTATGACCACTGAGTCAATTGTCGGGACCTCTTCCGCACTATAGTTATCAGCGGTTAGATTGGCTTCTCTCGTAAAAACCGACTGAAAGAACTCAGATAGATGCTCAGCCTTTTTCTTCGTCCTTGCAAAGTTAGACGCCTTCATCCGTTTTTTAACAAAGGGATGGGGTCTTTATTTCGAGTGCACTGCCCTAATGTAGTTGTAGAAGAGCTTCGGGTTTTCTGCTGCACGGTTTCTCAAGTTACTCTCAAAACTTTGGCGGGCTTTTATAAACCAGGCCTTTTAACCTGTTCCTCTGCGTCTTGTACTTCGTCAGCGATTCGGCGGTCTTTTCCCTGAGATAAGTTTGCCATAGCTTTCGCTTGCGGTTTACTTCACTCTTTCAGTGTGTTCGTTAGCCACTGGGGCCTGTTGGTGATCTTTTTCGAATTAGGACAGTAGTTGGTGATAAGTCCTTGTAATACGGCCTTATATTGCAACCAATCCTCGAGAATACACCCGGTGAATGTTTCATTTCAATCTAAATGGCGCACATCAATTTTCATTTGGGTAAAGTCTCCACGCCATAGGTTGCGTTTGACTGTGATGCTTCGATCGGGGACAGAGAAGAGTGAATATTCCCATTGTAGGACTACGTGATCACTTTTGCCCAGCGGGGATAGACAGTTCACAACATCTACGCTGTCAGGCGCCTTTGTCAATACAAGGTCAAGACAATTAGCTTGTTGCCCCTCGCGTATTCTGGTCGGAGACAGGACGTGTTGAGTTAGGAAGCGTTTGTGTATAGCTTCTAGGAGGCGGCGATCGAAGTTTAATTCCGAGCCTGGTGCCGAGCTCAGATTCCAATCGATATTCGGAGCGTTAAAGTCGCCCATAATCATTACTTCGGATCGACTAGCAAACGATTCTAAATCATCTATCAGTCTACTGTCTGACTGCGGATCGTTTCTTGGTGGTCGGTAGACCGTTAGGATCTCAAGTGCTTGGGACCCCGGCGTTCTGATGGTGAGACAGATGGCTTCAGTTTCGCACGCAAGCTTTTCCTTTTTTACTGACACGAGCAGGCCATATCTGAAATAAGTCAGCACACCCCCACCATGACGTCCTGTTCTATCCTTTCTGAATAACTGAAAACCTGGAATGGCAACTTCACGATCGTCCACCTTCGCGGTCAGCCACGTTTCAGTTATGGAGATGATATCTGGTGAAGTTTGGCACACGTATATCTTAAGCTCGTCTAATTTAGGGAGTAGGCTTTGGGTATTGGTATATAAACATTTTAGTAGCAGCCTATTGTGAATATTTTTGATCATGTCGGATAAGGCGTTTGGTTGTGGCTCAAGTGTTGGCGAGGCTGAAGCTCAGTGATACACAGGGGTGCGGTTAAAATCTTAGGCTGGCTAACGAAGAAAAACAGCTCACAAATGATTACTCCCGTCTCCCGGGATTTCATGGTGACACTTTGGAACTCACATTTTGCTTTTACGGCATCGACCCGCTCCTGGAAAGTACGCGAATCCTCCTCAAGGCGACTGGCCAAGAGGTCGCGATCGGCGATTGCTTGTTGCCGTTCTTGGTGTGCAAGACGAACCATTCTAAAATGGGAGTGCATCAAAAGCAAACTTAGAAATGCTTACTTTATGCGGTTCTTTGTAGATGAATCATGACAGAAATTTGTTTTTGTATTTTTTGGTCACGCTATTCTGGGTGTAGACTATCTGGCGATGCGTTCGCACTGACCCTCACGCGAATGGGCGATCAGTGCGACGATTCGTGTGCTCTACTCGCAACATAAGACCTCTCTTAACTCCGACCGGTCATTGGCGACCCATTCAATTATCTTTGTGTCTGCATCATTGAGGTTAGAACCTATACTTAACTTACGGGAAGCCATCTACGATAGCTATCATCCCCCTTCGGCTCCAGAACCCATGACTCTAGCCCAGTTCAGTTTGACCTGTTGAACTGCAAGAAAAATTACAGCATGCGATTCGGTAGGAAGACCATTGTTCTCCATTTCGGAAAACATGACTTACGGACGTTAGGCCGCCAAGAGACGACGAGCAACACCACCACCGAAGCCTGCAGCAACGTGCTCTGTCGCCCAAGAAAACGTTCTCGGTGCAAGACTGAGAACGGCAGAGCCCTCGCCAGACTCTAGATACATTCCTCCGTGGGTTAATATGAAAGCGCGGGCTTAAAAAAAATATTGGGGTTAACCACTGAGCCGGAATGGGCCACGGGATACTAGGCCGTTTTCCTTCGCTCCTCCAAAACACAGAGCCCCAAAAGGGAGCCGACCTCAGCCACTTAATGGCTGGAGGAGTTCTACAAACGGCGCCTAGTTGCTATTGTTTTCTTTACGTCCGATGGTGAATCACTGTATGAGTTCACAAAATCAGGTAATTTAACTCTTCATTCCGATGCTCGAAGATTCTCCCTCCCGTAGAAAATGACTGAAATATGTGCCCTCAACTATGGAGGGTTCCAGAAGATTGTTAAACAGTGCTGTTACGATATGCTCGAATGTCAGGTTCGTTGTTTATCTTTCTAAATTCTCGCTGCCGCATATTAACAAGTACCCTCCGCACAAAGAAGTGTGAGAATGCCGTAGCGATGTTTAACACAGTCCCCTTCGGATGGAGTCTCGAGGATGCCTCAAAAGCATCTGGCGACGCTTCGATATTTAATTCTCTAGCAAGCTTTGATTTCAATAAGGCCACCCACGTGGTCTATGTTCATGCAATCCGGAATTTGGACAACGTCCTTGTGCAGAGTTTTGTCTTATCAAAGAAGGGCTAGACATTTTTCTAAAAAAAGGCAAACACCGTGAGCTCCAGTGTCCAACGGCTTTTATTGTTTTCTATTGCTGAAAATGTTTACTTTGGACTGAAGGGAATCAGCTACGTCATTTGCATATCGAGCGCCAGACTGATGCCCCCGAAAACTCCACTGAAACCTTGCAAAAGTGCATTATAAAACTTAACGTGCAAGTCATTGCTACATATTTATGCGGCCTTGGCTACTACTAATACTACTACTACTACTACTACTACTACTACTACTACTACTACTACTACTACTACTACTACTACTACTACTACTACTACTACTACTACCACTACTACTACTACTACTACTACTACTAATACTACTGCCACCACCACCACCACCACAATTGCCATCACCACTAATGTCAACACTATTACCCACAAGAACCTGGATTATCGACCAATATAGTAGACTCCTTGATCCTAGATATATGTTTTCTGCACATTTAACTGTGCTTCTTCCTTGTCGCCTGGATGAGAGTGAGGATATAACTAACAACCTTGTTCAATTCGTTCTAAGCCAGAGTTTATTCCAAGTGTTTTACGCTATTCTATGCATGCTACCGTCTACGTCATCAGCAGCTACATTCCGGCATGAGGGCGGAGCGGGAAGGAGGAGTGTGACTAACAATCTGAGACACATATGCATAACGTCAGTGACTCACACATTCATTCTCCATTTAATTGTGGTAGCCTAATGATAAAGTACCGAAACCGTAAGTCGGCCAATTGACTTAAAAACAGCTTTTATAAAAACACCGATACCGTACTTTTTAATTTGAGTCGCCATTTTTTTCTCCTCCGTTTACACGAGAATTTTTTTATATGCTCATGGACTGGCCCATTTTTTGCATTAGATACTGCTATTTACCACCCTTTGTTTATATTAACTACGATAAGAAGGTCATTTGCAAACGACGCCTATACCGTTTTGAATAAAATTTGATGCAATTTTGCGACGCATACACAGACAACCATTCATGATACCGACAGTTGCAGCGTTCGGTTACTATATCTTCTGCTTTCTTCCGCTGCTATCTCTTTTAGGTACCAACTTTATCCACAGTCGATGGAGGCCTTCTTTGCTGAAAATTTTGAAATGATACTTTCAAAATAAAGCGAATCTCTCTCTATCTCTAAGCTGCAGGAGACCCGCTACCCCGTGGTCACGCCTCAGGCTTGCTCTGAGCTAAGTCACAGCTGCGCTCACACCAGGCTATCTTCAGCACGTCGGCCTGTGTGATTTGTCATCTTGGCTCGCTTTTAATTATGTCTCCTGACCCAACCTTTGTCCAATAAGCTCCCTCTAGTGATGTTGCCCATTCATTACACTCTCAAGGCCGACATCGGTTGCGCCGATCTCGTCTTCGGAGCTTCTCTACGACTGTCCGTTTAGTTATTGCCTCCTTCATATAGGCTAAGATCTTTTGATCCTATTGGTTATGCGGAACGATTACTCTGTACCGTGCGTGCAGCGCCCCCTCGGACGTCACGGGACAATTCCGTCAGCCCCACCCATCTGGACACGTGTGAATTCGTCCTGGTCCGGCATGACGCTGCCCGCCGATCGTACAAAGTTGTTGGACGATGTGACTAGGACTATGTCATCGATCGCAAAGGCAAACCTGACGCCGTTAGCATTGATCGTGTCAAACTGGCCTACTTTTGGGGTGCTGAACCGACCCCACCCCAAACCAGCGCCCAGCCGCAGACGGTACCTCCATCTCCGATTCGCCTCACAAAGTCCGGCCGTCATGTGCACTGGCCCGACAGATTTATGACTGGCTTGGATATCAACGCCTTCACTTCGTTTGGCGTCTGGGGCTGGCGGGGGAGAGGCAGTTGTAGCAGCCGCCTCCTCCCTTTTCTCAATCGACGGCCGTGACAACCGTGCTTATCTTCAGACGCCCCGCTAACGCATGGTCACGCCTCAGGATTGCTCTAGGCTAAGTCACGGCTGCGCTCACATCAGGCTATCTTCCGCACGTCAGCCGGCGTGGTTTGTCACCTTGGCTCTGTTGTTATAATGCCCCCTGGCCTAACCTTTGGGCCAGTCGCTCCCTCATGCTGACAGGTGACACGCGCGCTAGCGAATGGACGCTTTGTTCTGCCCCACAAGCAAACAGCTACCTCACGGCAACCAGCCTAAATGGCTCCTTTTAGCACATTGAATTATCATGTAGACGGAACGAATTTAGTGTGCGTGGGGGTAAAGTCGATCTCACATCCTTGACCGCCACCGCCTTTCAGGAATTTACTGCAAAACCACCTGTGTTACGAAGGGGTCCTATTTTCATGCCTTACGCAGTGTTGATTTCAAGGTTGCTGGTCAAGCTGTTGTCTAGACCACCCTAAAGGTCGAAAGTCACTCTGCATAGAGCTATGAATAGTTGACCACATAGTTTAATCCATAAAAGACGTCGTAGTTCAGAATTAGGTACAAAGAGAACGAGCTCGTCCCCACGCCTTCCCAGGTCCTCTCTCCAGCCTGCCGGGAAGAGTAGCTGGGCAAGGAGCACTGTAATCAATCGAACAACAGGTTTTCACAAGGTTTGACCTCAAGTTTAGCGACGGACAAAGGCGCTCGACAGGCAAATATAACGGGACGCACACGCGACTGAAAAGTATCGGATTGAGTATCACCATCACTGGTGAGGAAGGAGCGCGCGCAAAATCAAGAGTATCGATCGATTCACTGTCAGCCAATCGACGAACAGGATCAGTAGTCGTCCGAAGTACAGTGACAGTCCACGCACTGTGGACGCAATCAGAACCCTCATTCTGTCAGGTGTAGAGATCGATGGAATTACTTTAGATCGTCGTGATGCAAAAAAAACAGACATTGAGAGAACGCGGTTGCAGAAAACTTACTCTTTTAACTCTTCGACGTCCGCAGTGAGATCGACATCATAACCGACTCCGAGATCCCACTCCGTCTGCGTGCTCGAATTTTCAAGACCAGCGCCGTTCGTGTCTAGGGGCAGGAAGGTAGGGGCGGTTTGTCTGGACAGGTGACGGGAACGAGCCAGTAGTGACCGGACGAGCGGAAGTCGACTGCTCGCGAAGTCCAACCTGCGCTCAAGCACCTGAAGTCGCCTCAGAAGAGTCGCCAGGGCGGTGGTGTTTGAGCGTAACCCCTCGGCTCGCGCTCCACCCGGCACGCCATCGAAAACGGTCTGGTCCAGTTGACGCAAGGCAGACGAGAGGACCTCCAACTCAGCCCGATGATTGCTCGTCTGTCGCTGTTTGGACTTGAGGGAGACTTGTAACTCCTGCAGCTGTTGAGCTAGCAGCTAGGGGTGTCCGAAATAATACGCCACTGCCAGTAGGGCTTATCATAAAAAATCAACCATACGTTTGACAGAGTGATCCATACGACTGTAAAGATGGAATGGGAGTTGCCATATTCCTCGTTCCTCAAAATTCCGCAACTTTCAAAACACAAAGACCCGTGAGGCCTCATGACCCTTGCCTAAGGTCGTGTATTTATCATAATTAACTTCGGGCAAATACTCGCCACAGGAGGAGTAAAACCAAACTTTGCACAGGAGCTATATGACCCATAAATCTGTGTATGAGAACGCAGAAATACGAACGATAGCCTTTACTTGTTACCCTGGTGAAAAGACTTCTCCGTTCTACCAATTCAGTTCAGGTTCATCGGGTTGATGCCTGGTCTTCGGATGGGAACTCAATCAATCGGCTTATCGCTCTGGGGCCGGCGTATAGAACCCTACGTAGCTACCTACAGTCTTGTGTCACACTCGTCTGTTCGGAAAAGCAGGCACCATAAAGGCAAGCGCTGGACAATCATGGAGCTGCTTCATTTGGTGTCCGGTTTCATTGCGCCCTGAAGAAGACGTAATTTTCTACCAGGTGGGTATGAAAAGCATATTTCCGTACATGTTTTCTTATGAAGTAAAGTTAACTTTTATTATGACATTTAAAAATAGATAGAAAAAGCATCCTACGTAAGTATGGTTGCTGCAGGCGGCCGGATAGAGGCGTTTTCCAAAGCCGGCATAGTAACCACATTTACAACCCCGTCAGTGTAATTCTTTTTAATCGAGAACCAGTTCAAAAGTACAGTTAAAACTTCGTGAGATGTGTCCCCTACGGCCCAAGGTTCTAAATTCCGCGGAAATAAGTCAATAAGCTGTTAAGTAACATCCTCCGGACAGGGTTCGAAAGTTGATAGGAACACGTGAACTGAATTCATGGGTGACCCAACGATGAGCCGAGATGCCCGCGGCCGCGTCAAGCAAGGACACAAAATCTTTAAAAAAGTGTCCGGAATTTGCCCAGGGAGTAGGATAACTGAGTAATAATAAGAGGTCTTTAAATAGAAAATATTAGTCAACCCATGCGACCGATAAGTTCAGAAGAGAACAAGAACATGCTGGGTTCCTGGTGGCATTTTTCCTTACTACTCATCATGTGCACATTGCTGAAAAAAAACATTTCTTTATTGTTGTGAAAATTTCTCTTGGAATATTCGGAAGACTTATCGGCAAGCATGCGTTTGTTTTCGATCAACTATCGTCAGGCCAGTACTTTTTATATGGCAACGGGCACGAGTAAAATAAACAGCGATTAAAGAAATTTATTAAAGGTCATCTCAACACACAAGCGGATGTGAGAATATGCGGAGAGGGTAGTAAGAGGCGGCGAGGGCCTTGAAAAGCCAATGGCTAGGGGGGGGGAGCGGAAGGGCTCAGAGACTTGCATGCAGTTAGTCGATGTTCGACCAGCGCAAATGAGGAATTTGTATGAGGTTCGTCTGTGCGCACAAGACCGTTTTGTGTAGCCTGATGACAGACGCTTCTGCTGCTGCTAGCAGACGCTGGTCCAGTGGTATAGGGTATTTCGATGGGACCTTGTAAATCACACGAACAGTTTCGCTGGGGTCCACAAGATGCCCAGAATTAACATGAGCAAGAATGGCACTGTTTATGCTCCCTGTTTCGCCGTTAAGGATCAGGTTTTGGTGGGGTCACTTAATTCGAAGGTATCTCGATAGCTTTGTGGTGTTAGTTGATGCTGATTTTCTCTGCTAGCCACTTCGTAATCGCATGATAAAGAGAGTTGCACATGTTCAAAATCGGATTAACTGACAGACCATCCTTATGGATCTTCGATAAATCATACATTCGAGAGAGATGTGCGCCGATTGGTTGAAGGTCAAGGTCACTTAAAAACACCCACGAGGAACCTTCTTGGAAAATCGATCGGCTTCACTTCTACCTCATCCGTACAAACGTTTTTCTCTGTCTACCGTCCAGTAATTTACCACGTTCACTACGTATAACCTGTCCATTTATAGTTCTTCAAGGCATCCAACCCACGCGGCACATCCTATGCATATAGACCATCCCTTTTCTGCAGTCTTCAAACTTTAACCTCTACAAAACCAATATTTATCAACATCCATTATTAGAAGGGGAGATTTTGCATGCTTCGGGTTACTATCTTTACAGAAGCCCAATAATCCAAAAAATCGGCTCAATCAGCATCAATTAGGCGCCATAAGATGTCGCAAATAGTCACGACCATTTCTCACCCCTGATTTTTGATTGGCCGCCTGAAGAGCGGCATCGCTGGCCTGCAACTTCAGAGAGAGCGAATCGGCGTGGACCTGGAGCGTTTGGGCCTGAGAAGCTGCCGTCTCCAGCTTCATTCGCAGGTCGGCCTTCTCGCGGTCTGTGGACTCGGCTTCAGCTGTCTGCTGCATCAGTAAACGCAGAACGTGGTGTCGCCAGGCCCGTAACAGACCATCAGCTGAGGAAACCGGAGGCATGTCGTCACAGTCAGTTCTGATGAGGGATGCACGAAAAGCAGGTAGCAAACGTATGTTTTAGATTATTCAGCCTCAGGCCAGTACATTGAGGGTAGAGGGTTGTGATGTTCAGACGTTAGGGTAGTTATAGCCTATTTCTGGCACAAGTTTAGGAAGAGGGGGAGGTGGAGGCGTCCGCTAATGAGCTGGGTTCGTTGATGATCGCTCACCGATCGCTAACGGAACGTACACGCGCCGCCCTGTCCTGAGGCTCAATCTCGAGCCCTACCAGCAAATGCACAGCGGCTAGTAGTAGTAAAGGTATATTAACACTACTAACAAAAACGAATGTCAATATTCCCAACCTAATCCAGTAGGACAAATTACTCGTGGCTCAATGGTTAGTGTTGACCTTCTGATCAATAGGTCGCGGGCTCGAACCTCAGGTGGGTCACGACCTGGGATTGGGTATGACGGGCTGATAACGGCTAATGTGCCAGAAATGACCAATTCAGCCTCCATTGTCTTTGTCGGCATTGTTAATCTGCCATTACTACTTCTAGCCGCTGTGTGGTTGCTGGCGGAACTCGAGAGTGAGCCCAAAGGCAGAGCGGGACGAGTGAGTCTTATTAGCAATGGATGAGCGTTCCTGATCTAAACCGGCAAGAGAACAAGCCGGTGTCTCAATGGTTAGAGTTTTGGACTTCTGATCAACAAGGCGCGAGTTCGAGCCGCGGGTGTGGCACCACCTGGGGTTGGGTACGACTGGCACGATTGGTTCGATATGACTGGTTAATGAGCCACAACTGGCCATTCCAGTCTCCCTGTCTTTGCCTGCCTTTATTGAGCTAGGTACCTGTTTCTTTACGGTAACGCGAAGTTGTAGGATGTGAGAACAAACATGCTGGGTTCATCTTGAGTCAGGGGGGCCCCAAGACCTGTATAAACGCTTTATGTGGGCACAAAGATGGGTTGGGTAACCGTATGGCCACTTCATCTGCCGCCGCAAGTATCCAATGACGCAGTGTCTTGCCGGCATTTTATAGATGACTTGGAATGGCCCCGGTGGCCCCTGTCTGATAAGATAGTCACAATCGCACTAGAGATGGACTTTTCCTTGCCTTGAGTTATCCAGATAAGATGGTGCTCTCGCATACGCTTGGGTAGGCACCTAGTCGTTTGATCAATATAAAACATATATAGCTCCAGTCCGCCTGATACTGAATTTATCATTGGCTAGACAAGACCACCTGAAAGCGGGTTAAACACGAACTTCTCCACCTCCTCCTCTTAAGAGTAAGCCATTTGAAAAAAAGATTTCAAACAAACTAGTGGCCAACAGGAGAGCAAGGAAAATTCTGAGTTCGCCTGGCGAGATTCCAAACGCCCCCTGAACGTCAGCACGTGTCCGGGCCTACCCTAGTAGCAAAAGGAGATACGTGAATAGCTATTTATCGAGATAACTGGCTCTTGAACCTCATTGGTTAGTCCAATTATGCAATCAGACATTTCATTGGTTGCCGTTATTTTATCGTATTGCGACACTGCACGAGCGCGTTCGCGCCATTATGTCACGTGAACGGCGTGAAAAACGTGATCGAAATGCCATTGCACTTGCTTACCTTTATTGATTTATATTTTTTGATTGCTATATTGCTATTATTAGCAATGTTTATGCAGGAATCAGATAGAACACGAAGACGCCGAATAAGAAGGTATGGGAAAAAGAATTCCGTGAAATTGTGGAGACCATTAAGACAGAGAGCGGAAAACCTTGCGCCAACAGCATTACCTAGGGACATTCTTTTCTCTCCACAATAAAGATGAAGGACAGAGGTCCGCGGTAAGTGCAGAAGAATATAATCATATAGGAGCCCTGGAGAAAGCAGAAACTCATAGGGCCGCTACCTCTGAATCGGATAAGTTAACAGTTCAGAAGTTACGTGAATGGGCTTTGCGAAACAACACTGCACTTGCGCACCGCAGCCTTCAACACCATGAGGACGGAGGGACAAGAAACTGCAAACCTTCGTAATAACAATAAATTTCCTGTAATGAACGTCTTTACAAAGCCTATAACTTAAAAAGAAAGGTGCAGGGGGTATTAAAGGCATAGTACATTAAGGTAAGGATTCGAGCGGAAGGCGTGAGTACCATTTTCACCGGTTGCCTAATAGCTAGATTAATATATATATATATATATATATATATATATATATATATATATATATATATATATATATACATATACATATATATATATATATCATCCCCTCAATTTGCCGATTTCTCTCGCAAGAATAACTTTTTACAACACTGACGGAAGGGAACGATGGGAGTGGGTGTCTGGGTGCATGCCCACTCTGTACATATCCGTTCCCCCGGCCTCCTGAATCGCCCAAGCGGACGTGAATATTTACCTCGGCCAATCACGTGCAGGCTCACGCTCGTGCACTCTGCATATGCACGACACAACAAACAACCTCCCTCAAACTCCCACCGCCTACCTTAGAGGAGAAAAAGAGATGGAGAGAGAAGACAAACAAACTGACTTTTGGGATTGATAAGGTGCGGCCTGAGACGGCGGGAGATGGTGCCGTCCGGTGAGACTCTTTGAAGCCTCCCTCTCCTGCAGTCGCATAACCTTCTCCAGACTCTGCAGCTGAATGTGCATCAGGCGAAGTTCCTCCCTGAGCGTCTCGTTCTCCCGTCGCGCCTGGCGTGGAAGAGTGCAAGGGTGATGACAAAGTAAAGGCAAACCAACATGCGTCTTTCTGATTAGCTCACGAACTGCAGACCAAAAGCAGCAGCTTAATTGCACAAAAGAAGACAGAGGCCTCTTTTAACCGCAAAATGAATATTACACGTCCATGTATACAGCCTCTGTGCTTGCAGTCAACGGATGCAGCTGTGAATTGGAATCCAAATGCGGCAGAGCCAATGCCGTGAAACTGCGAAACGGCGATTATTTTAACTCATCCATTTTAGAGTTCTCAATTAAAGACCACCGTCGGAAGAAAAGAAACAAATTACTAGACGCGGACGTATAAAAGGACTGTCTAAATGGGAGGCGGGTTTCGGAACGGCTTTCAGAGAGGTCTCGTCACATAATTACGTGACCAAAAAAACAAGGGAGACTGGAACGGCCATTTTTGGCTTGTAAGCCATCATCAGCCAGGCATCTTCGGATGCCGCAACAGCTGGGGTTGTGGGTGGCCGGCTGATGACGGCTAATAAGCCAGAAATAGTCATTCCAGTCTCCCTTGACTTTGTCAGTCATGTTATTCTGCCTATCTCATTATCCGCTGTGTGGCTGCTGGCGGGGCTCGAGAGTGAGCCCCAAGCCATAACGGGACGAGTGAGTCCTGTAACCGATGAGTGAGAGCCTATTTACCACGGGTCTTCTCACGAAATAAGCAGACCCAAGGGTATCAAGAATAAATAGTCGCGGAACAGGATGAGGAAAGCCGAGGTCTGACAGGTCGAGTGTCTTGTAAAGCTTAATGGCAAACACAAACCGCCATTAGGGGTTTGATTCTAAAGCCACAGCGCTAAGTGCTGTGGGAAACCTGCTTTTACACGAAACTCCCGAGAAATTTCCTGACGGTGAAAACGATTAGACTGAAGTGGTGAGTTCGAAGGAATGCGTCTCAAACGCCGGCGATACTCGAAAACATACCAACATACGCGCCTGGTTAGTGATAGGTCCTCAACCTTTTGGCTGCGTTTAAAGCAGCCAAGGTTGATTGTTCGAATGGACACCTCAAGAACCTATGCTAATTCGAAGACAGATCTGTCAGTACTTCTCTACCGCCTGCAGCGCAATTATATCCCTCTCCAGTCCACGTAGTATCATGTGACCCACCTTTACTGCAGGAAATCCTAAATGTAGCAGCAGCATGTTCCAGAGAAGGACGGAGTTCTGAGTGAAGTCACCCCTGGGTCGGACCATGTCCTCATTCATACATGCCTAAAAGTTCACCTTTCATTCAAGCAAGACGTCTTGATGGCGCAAAACTTCGATAAGCCAACAACAGCCAGGTCCTGAGTACACACATTTGGTCTCGCCTTGCGACGCGAGCCGATGGAAAAGGCGATACCCTAATGATTATCGTTGAAGTCATCAGTGATCTCCATGTATCAGAACTAAAAAGCTGATGACAACCTAAACTTCGGCTAAATTATCCGCCAAGTTAGTGATAGGCACCCTGCAGCGTGTAACTACGTTCGCTATGTGAATGACAGCCTTTTTGCTGACAACTCGACCAACGTCGCCCGCTGGCGTGAGGACTTCGAATACCTTCAGAACTCCGCTTATCAACCAGCCACGTCCCAGCTCTTCGCCTCTGCAACGGATGTTTATCCCTCTACAACCCATACTTTGTCGTGTGACCCCCGGCAAGAGAAAACAACGATGCAATACAAAGGCTGGACTAAAACAAGTTGCCCGTAGAGTACAGTATTCCAACCGGAATCTACCAGTCTTTTGTGATACTTTGACGTCCTAGCTCAATGAGGTGATGAAGCAGGTGTGGGGAGATTAAATCCTTCCTGATGATTGGAGTTCGAGCACTCTTGCGCCTGTCGTTAGTACGGGAAATTCGCATCGACAATGCGGCGAAGAGATCAATTCAAAAACCTGCTTCAACGAAGTGCGTCAAAACATGGAAGTGACTCATGCACCTTCGGTCACCAGTCTGAGTCACTAAATAATAGAATAAGTCAGGCCTTTCAGGTCCAATGTCTCAAACTGTTACAAATGAAGAAGTAAAATTCGCGATATCATATAGGCTGGTTAGATCATGCTTGATCAAAATGTACGGGATACAAGCACTTCTGCATCGCATCCATTCGGCAACTATGCGCGACCTTATATACAAAGTCGGTTAGTTTCTGTCTTTCATTTGCGACGTGGCGCGTGTAGAGAGAGAGAAGGCCAAGAGATAATGAAATGGAGGGTGCTAAAAGCGGAATTGGAGATAAGCTTTGGCGGACCCGCTGCTCACAGGAAGTCTAAATGCCTCGGGCAGGCTTTTGAATTTGAGCCCCCATTTTTTTCTCCTCCCATCACATGTGAATTTTCTTATACGTACATGGGCAGGCCCATTTTTCTCCTCATATACTACTAGTTACCACAGCGGAAGCACCTAACCTTACGACTCCCCAAGCCAGTATTGGGGAAGCCCCAACCTCAGCCAGACAAATTATTCAACAGAATCTCCTGGGCAGAGGTGCTGTGGGCAGATCACAAAACAAAATGGTTCATGGGCTTTGTGAATCAACCAACGAAAACCCCAGGTGTAGAATAAATGATGATATCATGGCCTTGCAGGAGTGTTTGAGTGAAATAATAAGAGAGGATGAAACAGTTAAGGTTTTTAAACTTTTCCTAGTAAAAATAACGCAAACTTTCAAAGAAATAAATCAAGGCCTTTATAGGTGATTTTGGAAAACAAACTTCAGAGAGACCTTCTACTCGAGCGAACAGCAAGGGGATTCCCCGGTCAAAGAGGTAATTTTTTTCAACCGGACTACTCTGTACAAGAGAGAATTAAATGGTGAGCGCTAAAGCGGAATCGGAGAACTTGAAAGAACAGAGAGAGAAGGGACTGGTAATAAGGAACGGAGTGATTCCTCGAGTACAAAAATGCTTTCTGTGGAGGATGCCCGTAATTCTGACGAAAGTCGCACGGTCGGGCAACTAATTCAATGCAAAAATCTACACAAAATCAAGTTCTATTGCGGAAATATGCAAAGCCTCTTGAATATGGGCACATCCTGTGCGTATGTCGGTCCAGCCCTAATAGCATGCCGATAAAGCACTGATATACGTAAATCTCGACATTCCGAGATGGGACATAGCCTCTGCTCATTGGTTAATCTATAATAAGATTCCGTGCTGTGATTGGTTGGCATGATAGTGTGTCTAGAGTGGGCGCGGGAAGCGGCCATCACACTTTTATTTCTCGTGGCTTGCGTACGCACGTGGTTGACCGTAACTCAGCCTGCCCTTCTGTCGAACCCTATTTCTCATTTACATTGCTTAACTGCTTACCATATCAATTTATTTTGTTTATTAACCATCTACAATGTATAGGCAGCCCTGTAAAAGGACCATTAGAAGGCATGTTGACCGCGATGTCGCGGAAATATACCGCGAAGTTAATGAGGAACCTGATAGATATAGATTAAAGCGCAGACGAGTTATACATGACGAGGAATGCACGTCAGCATCGCCTAGTGCTCAAACTTTGATCGACATGCCAGTTGATGTAGATAAATCCACTGATGAGTCCACAGATGACAGCGAGGGGTATCCCTCATCATCCGAAGAGGAGGAAAGCAGCGCAGAGAGTGGTATCCCCTCGCATACGTCGATTCAGGATAGGGTAAGGGAATGGGCTATTGAATCAAACATTGCCCATGGCCACCTACGTAAGGTTCTAGAAATTTTTAAATCGCTTGTCCCAGACATGCCCACAGACCCCGAACACTGCTAAGGGCATCTTACAGCTCTCAAGTTAGTAAAATGGGTACTGGGGAATATGTTCACCTAGGATTGGGGAGTAAAATTAAGCGACTCCTGGAGACGAGAAGAATTCCCGAAGGTGAGAATGAGGTTGTAGTTAACTTAGCTATTGATGGGTTACACGTTTTTCGGAAAACCAAGCTAGGATTTTGGCCTATTTTAGCAATGGTTATCCGTCCTTTCATTAGTGCTGTATTCCCAGTTGCTATTTACTGTGGAAAAGGCAAGCCAAATGATGTTGTAGCATTTTGTAAGCAAACTGTGGACGAAATAAACGAGTTACAGTTAAATGGTATTAGTTTAGGTAGCTTAGATAAGTCAGTAATTGTGCGCGTAGCAGCAGTTATATGTGACGCACCGGCTAGGTCTTTTGTTAAGCAAATCAAGAATGTTAATGCATATCACGGATGCGAACGGTGCAACATAGTTGAGGTGTATATTGACAAAGCTGTATACGTTGGTGATGGCAATGTGGATAGAAAGGACGATGACTTCAATCTGCCTTTGAACGGCAAACACAGGGCAGGAGTTTCACCATTCGCTGCCTGTAAGTTAGGTATCATATCTAATTTTCCCTTAGATCCACTTCACCTAGTATATCTAGGTGTAGTGAAGAAGTTGATTTGTATGTGGGTTAGGAATCGAAGGTTTAAGACGAGCGGTTTAGTGTACCCTCCTGTGCTGTCCTCCTCTTCAGTGGAAGAGGTAAGTCGTCGTCTGTTGTCACTTAATGTATACCTACCAGCTGAATTTTCACAGCGTGGCAGGAACTTACAGGAATATGATTCTTGGAAGGGCACAAAATTTAGGCAGTTTTTCCTCAATAACCAAAAGTCGCGGGTTCGAATCCCAGGTGTGCAACACTTGGGATTGGGTATGACTGGCTGATGACGGCTAATAAGCTAGAAATGGCCATTCCGGTCTCCCTTGTCTTTGTCGGTTCCACATTATCAACATATGCTACACGTCGCTATGCGACCGCCTGTGAGGGCTCTAGTCTGAGTTCCAGGGCACAACGGAACATAAATGTTCCTTAAGCAGATCGGTGAGTCACACACTATCATATATATATTATATATATATATATATATATATATATATATATATATATATATATATATATATTAAATAAAGTTGAGTACTTTGGGGAACAAAATAACTTTTATTGTGTAATTTTTGAATCTGGTGCCCCAGTTCGTCGTCAGACAAATGGGAGATGTACAGAAAAACAGTTAACCTAAATAATGCCTAACACAAGATTCTATGGTTGGCTAAAGTTTGAGCCAATAGACATCCGGAGTTTGAAGTTATCTGGATCGATAGTGGCTGCTTTTTCGCCTCCACTTGACCTTGAGAAATTTGTAATTGGCATCTAAATCGATATGCCTGTTAATGCATGCCTCGTCTGAGTGCATTGCATCCAGGAATTCGCGTGCTCTTCTTGTTGAGCAGGCGCCAACGATGTGGATATCCTCACATCAAATAGGGTGTCCTGTGTCCAGTGTGTGCATGGCTACCTGCGATAAAGGGTCTCGTCTCTCACCGCTAACTGAAGTTCATGTAAACGGGTGGATAGAGATTTTCCGGTTTGGCCACAATAAACTGCATCACCGGTACACGGTATCTGTGGTAGACGACTTCTTTTTCTATTGAAATAGCCAACCCTGTCCTTAGGGTGTCGCTGTGCGCAAAAGTTGTTGTTGGTTTGTGCGCTATTTGTATATTGTGTTTCTTGAGCTGTCTTTCAACGAGCTCAGATACATTTTTACATACGGGAGGTTCGCCAGTTTGTTGCTTTTAGACGCCTGGGAGGTCGTAGCTCTGAAATACTTTTTTAATTGTTGTCGTCGCATGCATCGACGGACGTAGTCAGAGGATATCCATTTTTGGGAAAATAATTTTGAAAAAGGTATTTCATTTCTGTTCCGATATGCTTCTTCATCGGAACAGTGAGTTTTGCTCGACGTAGCAAGCTGTTAACAGAGCTGCGTTTGTGAGACATGTTATCCCCAAAAGTAAAATAACCTCGGATATATCTTTACGATAGACTCGAGGGTATGTAGTGTCCCGCTCTGTCTTCCTATGTACGAGGACGTCTAAGAAAGCGAGTCGTTTATCAACTTGTTTCAAGGGTGAATTGACTTGCAAAATGACGAAATAATGGTGTCATTTGATGTTATTTCTTTATTTACGTCTATCCCGCTGGACTTAGCGGACTTGTACTCGCAGAACTCCTACAGGCCTATTCTACCGATGTACCTGCAGAAGTCCTCCTGGAACTCCTCGATATTTGCCTTGAAACAAACTTTTTCCTTTGCTGAAAATTATTATCGACAACTAAAGGCGCCCCTATGGTTCGCCAATATCCGGTTTTTGGCGGAGGCTGTAATGCAGAAACTAGAGGCTACAGCTCTCCCAGAATTAACCCGAGATTGTGGCTACGCTACGTAGACGATACATTTGTTATCGTCAAAAAGATCAACTTGATCCACTCCACAAAAAGCCTGAACTCCACGTTCCCAGGAATTCAATTCACCCTTGAAACAGAAGTTGATAAACGACTCCCTTTCTTAGACGTCCCTCGTACATAGGAAGACAGACGGGACACTACATACCTCAGTCTATCGTAAAGATATATACCTCGGAGGTTATTTTTACATTTTTGGGAGTAACCACCCCATGTCTCACAAACGCAGCTCTGTTAACAGCTTGCTACGTCGAGCAAAAACTCACTGTTCCGATGAAGAAACATATCGAACAGAAATGAAATACCTTTTTCAAATTATTTTTCCCAAAAATGGATATCCTCCTGACTTTGTCCGTCGATGCATGCGACGACAACAATTAAAAAGAAAAGGTATTTCCAGAGCTACGACCTCCCAGGCGTCTAAAACAACAAACTGGCGAACCCTCCCGTATGTAAAAATGTATCTGAGCTCGTTGAAAGACAGCTCAAGAAACACAATATACAAATAGCGCACAAACCAACAACAACTTTGCGCACCCAGCTTGTACACCCTAAGGACAGGGTTGGCTATTTCAATAGAAAAGAAGTCGTCTACAAAGATACCGTGTACCAGTTGTGATGCAGTTTATTGTGGCCAAACCGGAAAAATCTCTATCCACCCGTTTACATGAACATCAGTTGGCGAGGGAGACGAGACCCCTTTATCGCAGGTAGCCATGCACACACTGGACACAGGACACCTATTTGGATGGGAGGATACCCACATCGTTGGCGCCTGCCCAACAAGAAGAGGCCGCGAATTCCTGGAGGCAATGCACTCAGACGAGGCATGCATTAACAGGCATATCAATTTAGATGCCAATTACAAATTTCTCGAGGTCAAGTGGAGGCGAAAAACAGCCACTATCGATCAGATAACTTCAAACTCCGGATGTCTATTGGCTCAAACTTTAGCCAACCATAGAATCTTGTGTTAGGCATTATTTAAGGTTAACTGTTTTCTGTACATCTCCCATTTGTCTGACGACGAACTGGGGCACCAGATTCGAAAATTTACACAATAAAGTTATTTTGTTCCCCAAAGAACTCAACTTTATTTAATTAAATTTCTTGGGATGCCGATATTTCAGTACATACGTATATATATATATATATATATATATATATATATATATATATATATATATATATATATATATATATATATATATATATATATATATATATATATTGGAAGGCAGGCATCCCGAGAAGTAAATAGGTTCTTTCGCATGCTACGGGGTCGGGATTGTCACCTTGCATCCATCGACTTCTTTGAGTTGGCCAGTACCACTACTTTGAGAGGACATCCGCTCAAAATACGCGTTACTGAGGCAAGACTGGACGCAAGAAGGTTCTTCTCCAACAGAGTGATTAAGGCCTGGAATGCTCTGCCTGCGGACATCATGTCCCCATCCGTTGACACTTTTAAGCGGAAGTTTTCCCAGTACAGCCATATGTGCCACCACGACATCAGAAACCAACACATTTTCCACAAGCTATCCCAATTCACAAATTTACGTGTTATCGAACATACTAGTCCATATTTTTGTGTTATATTATTTTATTACTGTTTCGTACGAGGCCCTGTAAAGTGACGAGGAGAAAACCCTTTGTCCAGCGTTCATTATGCGTCGGCGTTTTTTAAATTGCAATGTTATCGAAATAAATAGGGAGTTGAAAGGCGTCGCCTACCTTTCCCTTAATAAAACTGAACTGAGGTAGATGCCTTGAAAGTCTGTCCCGCTCGCAATAAAATAACGTATAATGCAGCATTAGATTCTCTGCAAGACAGCGGTAGACCTAGTAGCTTGCGACAGAGGAAGTATTGAGATTATAATATTGGGGACCATACATGGAGGAGCAATGGTTTTATCGACAGAGAAGGAGTACTGACAAAGACAGGAGAGTCTGAGATGGCTATTTATGGCTTGCTGACTGTCGTCAGCCAGCCTTACTCGACCCCAGGTCTGGGTGATCTGGGACTTGGATCCGGTTCCTTCGGTCATTGAGGGTTAAGTAAACTTACACCCTACCACCGAGCCATGAGCCCGTTGTCCAGTCGGTTGTGTTCGGAAGTATTAACTACAGTGGGCGGACGTTCACAGATCAGGGTACGGGTCTTCCAAATGTGTCCTACCTGGGCTTCGGATAGCACCTCTTCACCTCTCGTCTGTGCATCACGAGCATTTGGCTGAGACCGATGGCCAACGCAGGCCTCACTGCCTACGTAGGCGCGAAGAGCCGAGAGGCTTTCGGTGGCCTTCCGATAGTTGGCCTCCGCCGTCGATAAGTCAGCTCGCAGTCTGCCCACTTTTTCGGCCAGCTTGGTACACTGGTTCTCGTGTTGGCAGGATGCTTGTGTGCACCTTCGTAGGGAAGAAGGTAGGGGAGGAATAATAAACCCACTGTAAAATAATATCTACTGGGAAAAAGGGCAGTTCTGTTGGTAAACTATGACCCATGACAGCCAGTGATCGGATCCTCAACCAACGTGGGAATATGGTCAGCACAATATGTTCCCAATGAACAACAGACCGTCATCATACACCCGGAATAATGCTAGTGCAACCCAACTCAACGAGACAAAGGACGAACATACTGCAGTTACAATAAGACGTTGAGTTCTTAAGAAGGAAGGTAAATGCTCAATAAAGCGATGCCCAGCAGACAGAGGTACCCACTCGGAGAGGCTTTTGATCAACCGCAGATTCATTATGCCTCAAGTAAGTACGATTACCTTTTTGATCTCTTGATATTTAATCACATATGAGGTAGACTTGAGGAGCGTACTTTCGCCAACATATAATAACGATAGGGTAATTTTTAGTGTAAGCCATGAAATAATATAAATACCGCACATGCAGAAACTATATCCCAAAAGATGATTTCGGTCCGCAACACTCTCAAATTCGTTGGCCAAACATAGAGCGGTCATATTTAACCAAAGCAAATGCTTACCTGGAGTTCGAGTGCGAAAGTCGAACCCGCAGAAGATTGATAGTTGTGTCGATAAATCCTCACTAATTTCTAATGCTTCACAGTAAAACTTTTAAAGGGACAGGGCTACCTACATTACCATACACGATTAGCTAATTTCGATCACCTTCCTTTGAGGTACAGACGGCTACAGGGCGATCTTATACAAATATCCCGCATCGTCCGCGGTTAGGATTACTGTTTTGCGCCTGGAGACTTCTTCGAGTTAGCGACTACAACTAAGCTGCGAGGTCATCCACTCCAAGTAGGCGTGACTGGCACCAGACTGGACATATGGAAGGTCTTCTTCTCCAACAGAGTGCTTGAAACTCGGAATTCTTTGCGCGAGAATATTGTTATGCCTGCGTCCGTAGAAGCTTTTAAAAAGAAGTTGGACCAGTATTGCAGTACGCACCACAATGCCATTCGACTGTTGTCGTTTAGATTTATTTTCAAACATTTATTACTATTGTAAACATTTAAGTAGTCTGTTTATAGATTGTACAATGTCTGGACCTCGGTGCACATTCCAAACATTCACCATGACGCTTGCAGACGAGAGAACGTACTATTTTCCCTGTGGCATGCGTGTGCTTAAAGTTAATACGGTATTACGCGCTTACGTGTAGATATGTCTTCTAGTGCTGCTAGCGCTTAGAATAATTCGTCTATCTGCACAGTTTTTTTTTACTATGTCCTTTGTAATTGTTTAATGCTCCCTCTTCCAAATTTTCGACATTCTTCCGCTGCGTGTAACAAATAGGGAAGCCAAGGGTGTACGCCTAAATTTATCTTTAAATTAATCGCACTGAAATGAACTTGCACACATTGCCCGACTACATTCCATAACTGCACGGACCCATTTGGTCATATGCACCTTCATGAAAACTTGCAGAAAAACACTGCGAACCTTATTTCACCATCCCGCGTCGCCCCACCAGCCCAAACAACACGTACGAACCCGCCTCACAACACCCGAAGCACGGACGGAACATGCACCGCTCACGTCATATCCAACCACAGGTGGTGACCCACCCGACTTCTCATCAATAGGTCGCGGGTTCAAGCCGCGGGTGGAGCACCACCTGGGGTTGGTATGACTGGCTGATGACGGCAAATGAGCCAGAAATGACCATCCCAGTCTCCCTTGGCGTTGCCGGTATTGTTCCTCTACTATAACTTTCACTTAAAACTGCCACAAGCTAGCTTGAGTTGAACGAAAGCCAGCAACTCGGGAGTTCCCCAGATTTCGGTGTCTTGACTAAATCTGAAGCATAACCTGCGTGGAGCTTAGCATCAGCTACTGACGATGCTCTGGAACTCTGAGACGGAAACTAGCTCACATAGTCTTCGGCAGGCCAAGTCGATATCCGGAGCTGTGGAAGATTTCGTAATTCAACTACATACACACCAAACTTCAGTGAGCTGATAAACATCCCATAAGACATCGTTGGCAGACCAGTAGCGAATAGCGGTCAACGGGAGGCTTAAGAACCCCAGATGGACAAAGTCTGACTATCAGGCCGACTGCAAACTACCAAGAAAATCGAAAAGGTGCTGATAATGGCAAGGATTTCAATGATGTTCCGCCTCGACGTAAGTAGCAACTCGGGTTTGAGGACCATGGAGCGTTGCTGAACACTGACAAGATAAGCCATGTGTCTAGAAAAAAATAACACAATTCGTAGCGTTATTTAAACGTGACGAATGTCACGCACCATCCCACAAGGCGTCAGTTGCCGTTCGGTACAACACTGGTGCGAAGGAGGGATGGATAGTGAAGTCCACCGTCGGTTCTGGGAGTTACATGGAAGTACCCCTAAGTCAAAGTGCGCCAGATAATCTTCGTCCGGCGGACAATAACTCGACCGGGTTTTCCAACGACTGTCGAATTATTCGAATGAAAATTGCACCGATATGAGCAGTTTCATAGTCAAAAAAGTATCTCTGTCAATTTATACAGTAAAAATAACTGGCTGCAAAAGAAACACTCAATTATAGTTTTCAATGTTGCTTATTGTAAAGTTAGCAGGAGAGGGAAAAGTCGAAAATGGACAAATGACTAACTGTTGCGAGTTGCGTAGATCAACGAGTGAGTCAAGTGTAATCGGCTTGGGAAGTGTAGTTGGTGGCGAACGAAATTCCAGACGGGCCGCGAACTCCCCATTCGACAAGCTCGGGTTTCGGTTCTGGAAAATTGGATGACGAGCGGCATCGTCTGGAGTCTTTTTCGAAGGCCTCGCGAACGCAGAGGGTGGAAGCAGAACCTCCTTAGCGTCATTCATCCTTCAGAAAAGAGAATAAAGACGGAGAAGTAAATGTTGTGACAACCGGATGGCAAAAGCATCAACATCACAATTATCCTCTGCTTCGCTAACTCATTACCAAATTTTTAGACCAAAGGAAGATCGTCTACCCTAACCAAACCGGTTTCAAATCTGATGAGAATTTAAGCTGTGTCTTAAAGCCGCTGTTACGCTGATTCGGTTTTCTCTCATTCGCAGTAAGTCAATAACTTCATGTATGAGCTCGTTTATAAGTAACCTGACAAAAAATTTTACTTAATAATGATGGCATCTTTAAGGAAAGTGCCGAAGGCATCCATGTGCGACAAACTTAAGTGAATATAGTTAATTTTAATGTATAGTAGGCTACATAAATATAAGATCGGAATCGATCGCAACCCGGAGTCTGAACTAGCCCGAGTGACAAGACTCAGGGCATGTACAATGAAGAAAATTAGATGATGGCTACGAGTCAGCTGGCTCTTTGAAGGACGCTGGCGTGATAATCCGGTCATAAACTGGTTAGAAAATGTGTTGAATTCCCCATGGCCTCGGAATCTCAAAAAGTGTCCGGCTGAAGGACGCAAGAAAACCTATACTTACTGAATGATGCCAAGATCGATACATTAGGGAATATCGGTAGGGCAAAACCGTATAGTTCTTTTCTGAATTTCAACAGTTATCTTGTTGCCTTTCAAAAGTCTTTGGTGATGGGCCGAATATCAAAGAGAAAAGCCTTCTTCCCCTAGGTTTCACTCTTCTTCCATGAGTTCATTAGAAAAGATCACAGTTCGACCGCCGTATTCCGACCAGGTCCACCGTGTACTTCACAGTACGGTGGCACAGGGACAGTGACTTGCTCGTGAATTAGTTTATTGTGATAGTAGACTTTAGAAGCAGATATCGCACTCTTTCTTCCCTCACCTTCTGAGCCCGGTGTCATGAAAGAGTTAAGAAAACCGCGGTCGAGATCGGGCACAGTGGTTGAAAGAGCTAAACAGCCCGACTACGCGTGCCACATACGACTGGTTCACTGCGCCCAATTCACACAACAGCTCGGCCAATGGACTTGCGGCCGAAAAAGGGAAGGTGGGGGCGTGAGGTTGATATTACTCGCTACGCACAACCTGACGTGTCTTAATCTATCACGGCACGCTAAAACCGTGGTTTGGTAGGTTGCCAAACGGCGATTCAAATCAGACCTCACAGACAGTTCCAAGCGCTTATGCGGAGTGGTTAAATGGTAGACTGAGAGCCAGGCTACAATGCATTTTTATTAGTGTATAGATTCAAACAAGCCAGCTGCTTTTGCTTGAAAACCTGGTATGCTTTGTTTGCGGTTAGCTCGTGCGTGGCACGCGCAGATAGGCTGTTTAGCTCTGTCGGCCACCACACCCAATCGGACAGTGGACTGATGCCTCAGTGCATATTCCTCACCATACACAATCTGACGCACCCGAATCCATTACAGTGTGCTACACGCCGTACCTTGAAAAGTTGCAAACTGACGCGATAATTCAGTCCTCCTCTCAGTGCGGTATCCGGCCGCAATAGCCCTCTCGATTGGGATCCAAACCACCACTTTGCTGTTCTTTCGTGGCACACAGGGTGCATAGATTAGGGAACACGAGGGCACCCCTTTGAAGTAAAAGTATCAAGTCAGCAAACGTATGCGCTGCTCCTGGCAAACGACCGACTTATGCACATCCTAAGCTCTCTCATACGCACTTGAAAAAGCTAATACAGACCTATCCAGTATCACCAACAAACTTATTATTTTACTACCTAAGGCGGTGATCCAGGAGGATGAGGAGATCCTCGCTACTGTACAGTTTCACTGATTATCAATAATTTGTGAAGCCTGGGAGAAGCATATGCTGTCTCTAAGCCGTCAGTGTCAGTTACAGGGCTCTTTTCGGCGGCAGCAGTGGCCGGCGTGTGAAGGAATCGCAAGGAGAGACACTCAGCAGGATAATGTGATGAGCAGAACATAAAAAAGCGTTAGTGTGACGAATGAAAACAGCAGTGCAGAGGCGAAAATTCAGAAACATGCCCGCAGTGTCAGATAGGTTTAACAGATAAATAAAGCCCAATTTTCGGCTCTACATGATCTTTTAGAAATAAATCCCCTCGTGCTCACGGCTAAAGTCTTGATCGTGCGAAAATTTTAAAGACTGCGACAGACCTTATAAGCAAGACCACATAAATAGGAGGTAAACATCAAGAGGGCTATATTCAGGGGTGGCTAGTCAGTCTCCGGTCGTTGTCCGCGCAAAAAACTTCAAACTTGATTCATTCGGAACAGGCGGGCAGTGAGAGACCACTGTTGACTGTTTGAAAGTGCAGATAAGCGACAACCAGTTTACCGTTCTCGCAGCGAACTCAGATACATAAGGTGTGCATAAAATGTGTCAAACACTGCTTGGTAGATTGTAGACATTTCAACAGATCCACCCAAGCTGAAGCTAGCGGCCACTCAAAGGGGTGCAATCGAAGACAACTAAAGTGTGAACACGCAAAACACAAAGCGAAAAAAAATTAATAAAAAACTAGGACTGTATTTATCTCTAAGAAGAAGCAAGTAGCGTGTATAAAATGCATATAAAAATGGCAATGTACAAAGGGAGGCAAACGGAGCGATGACGTGGATAACCAATTAAGTCCAGTCTGAATACGGGGAGACAGTGATACCGGGTGATACGGAGGAGCGTGTTCGCTTTAGAGGCCAGCCAATGGAAAGAGTCTGGCTCAACTAGCTAATTCGTCAGTAGGAGAACGACGCATGATTTTCAGGGTGTAGAGGAGGATGCCTGTCGCAACGGCCACGTTGAGTGAAGTGGGGAGAGGGGAGGTTGAAGAGTTAACAAAGCCGGTACACGCCGAGGCCTCGTCAACGACACCTGGAATGCGGACAATGAGGTTGCAGGCACTGAGGACCTCCGGAGAGAGGCCCTTGGTTTCTGAGCCAAGAGCCAATATAAGAGGTCGGGGTGGGTCCCTAGATCCACCAGCAGGAGCACCGACCTTGATCAAAAAGATTAAAAAAGTACTGTCAATGAAAAAAATTACAGACTTGTAAGTGATGAAAATGCAAATAGCGCAGGCTAGAACGCCCGATGCGGGATACACAGATTGGGCGCGGCTCAGGTGACTTGCTTGTGAATTAGTTTATATTGAGGTAGATTTGCGAGCACCTACCGCACTCTCCCTTCTGTTACCCTTCTGGCTCCGATGGCAAGATAATATAATGACGCCCGGAAATTGGCGCGGGCGCAGTGGCTGATAGAGCTAAAAAAATCCATTCACGCGTTTCCCACACGACCTGGTCCCAGTGATATGTATTAGACGACTCTTAGTTCACATACGTGAGAAAAAGGGCTAAGTGAGAAGCGGCCAGTGCACCTGACTCCGAGGACCGACATATCCCGCCAGTTGGCAGTCTTCCAAGCCAGGATGTTTAGAACCTTTTGACAGATTCACGCGCGTCAGATGTAGTACAATGCAAAATGCGCTGATTTTTCGTTGGCGATGGATTTCCCAGTGTTGACCCCGCTTGCAAGCAACAGACGAATTATCTGACCGGGTAAAAGTTCAGGAAATACCTTACATACATGCATTTCAGACTGCTGAGAGTTTTATTAGGGTAGAGAACCAAATTCGGATGATCTAGGAGGTGGTCGGAAAACCAATGTAATTACTGTGTTTACTAACGGGATGTTTATACAATTCGGTAGGCATCACCATCGCCAGCTACATAGCTGAAGAAAAGAAAGAACAAACCTCAATTTTTGAACAAACATTGATGCTCTGAGAATAAAAAGATTGAGAGTAGACTGGGTGCCCGGGAAATGCGGAAACATTTTGGATTGTTAATCACCCAGACACCCAGCTGTTGTAGCTATTCATTTCTCCATGATCACGCGAACCTCATTTGTGGCTCAACAAGGCTCTGCGGCACGCATCGGTCCCACCCGGCAACACTTGCGACCAGCATGCGAAACGAGAGAGCAGTTGGCTGCCGAGAAATTCCACTCGCTGGAGTGCATGTGGTCTAGTGCAGTCAATAAGCAGGTCTCAGGACATATAAGCGGATGTCTTGTGTCAGGTCAGTCATTGCGCACAGATTCCACTCTAGCGTGGTGTAAGGTGGGTGCGCGAGGAGAGCTTGGGGTAGAGGTTGAGTAATTTTCCTTTAATGCTCAATAATTGTTGTTATCCTTTTGGTCAAACTAAACATTTTCAGAGGCTGAATGAGTGAGCACATCTCGGAAAAATTCCAGATCAGAATGTGTCAACACCTCTTCTATTACACATAAGCACATAAATGGGCTTGCGGCGTTGATGCGCAAGTAGCATAGTCCAAAATGAACCTATAGGTGTGTTTATTATTAGATTTCAACGCGGATAACTTTATTTAGCTAAACTAATCACTGCATTGGTACCGATCGTAGTCGAATATAAGACGAATAGTAAATTTTCACATCTTAACACACCTACTTTGGCTCCAATGTAGATTCTCGATACAATTCACAACTTCAAGCGCGCAAAGTCATAGTAGGTGACGCAATAATTTGTCCACTATCTTTCAGTGCCTAGGTAGATTAAATCAAAGCGAAGAAAGCCGAAATCCGCCACCTCTGTGCCACTGCAGTTTGGGGCGTTCCTTGTCTAAAAGAGGTCTGAAGCAGTAGATGCCCTGACAAAGGGAACAGAAGCGAAGGTTTGAGGCTGAGATGTGATTAAATAAGTAAGGTAACTAGGTTGTTGACAGAAATAAAAGCCTGTGTATCAGAATTTTTGCACTGTTTCGTCGGCAGAAATGAATACCCTTAAAGAAGAAGGGACATTACTAATGGATTATAACCTATCCTTAACTATCCTTTTAAGTTGGTAGACGAGTATTTTGGACTTCGATTGCGAACGGGAGATCGGCATGCCGGTTGGTTTAGATAAAAATGCGGTTTCAGAGGATAAACGCTTGCAATAATTTTGTCTTCTTTTTAACAAACAACTCATACTAGCTAAAAGTCGGCGACTTATCGATTATGAGCTTAATGTCAAAATTGTGTACCTGATTATTCAGATTCGCTACAGAAAAACCCTAAGGTGCTTAAGGCTGAAATTGAGCTGTTGGCTCTGGTATTCGGCTAAGCCCATTTCTCTTCAATGTAGTTAATTTGGATATGGCAAAAAATTCCCATTACGAAAAAACATCCCAATGATCGAATAAAGTACAGAGAAGAACATAATCGGTACGACCTTCTATATTTAGACTTATAGCTTTCCGGTTATCTGCAGGGAATACAAAGATTAAGAGACCAAACTACAATTTTAGCAGCATATCTTGCGTCCTTAGCTAAAAATTCGATATTTTTCGACCAGAAATCCTTTCCAGTGTTATTTGTAAGCATCAGAAAGTCTCACATCAACTTCATTTGGCTAAAGGTCTGCTGCGACTAAGGAGCGAGACAGGAGCTTTAGTCGAACCGCCGTACAGTTAATTAAGTTATGATTGAGTAGAACCGTGAGTGGCTTGTCAGAAGAGACAACAAAAACTTTACTTTCCATTCGATAAAACAATTAATAATCTTAAGGTAAATGAAACAGCTCAATTTCGGTAGTATTCAAGCAAGCAATGGTATAAAAAACACTGGAACATAGCCTAAACATTAAACTTGGTGCATGAATTCACTGAAGCTGAGCTAAAGAAGAAAAAATAGAAACAGTTTTAAAATAACGCCGACAAAAAAGAATATGACTTGCGCGAAAGTGTCTTACGCACATTTTCCGATTTAAAAACGACTTCTATGAAAAACTTACTAAACGCGGTCGCACTAATTCCAAATCGAGTGCGGGACGGTGTCGAAAGTCCTCTTTAAATGGATCCTGACTTTTCCCAGCAGTGCCAACAACGAGAAATCCCTTCTGTGACAAGGTCTTCAAAGATTGGCCGATGTGCGGCACACGGTAAAATCGTAGTGATTCCATTGCACCAGCACTCAATTTGCTGATTAGGGGAGATGGCATCGCCGAAGCTTGGGCAGATATCAAGACTGACGGAATACCAAAGAAGACAGCCGATCTGAAAATGCTGCCCAAGTTCATGACGTCTTGGAGTTGATCCAGAAGCAGAATAATACCAGAGGAACCGCAGCAACTGAAAGATGTGGGCCGCGGAAAAGAACAGTGCAGGAAGTGCAAGATTTGTGGAAGAGGTTCAGATGGTAGAGCGGCCGTTGGCATCGGGGAGCATTCAACAACAACGCCTTGATTTAAACGTCCGTTGGTAGCCGCAGTAAGGAATTCAAGGGGAACTCCCATTATCGATAAGCACTTTTGTGAAGCTAAGTTAATAACTTCAGCCAACCAAACATTTTTTGATGCCAGTTCCGTAATTGGAGTTTGCAGGAAAGACTCTTTAACATATAGTTTGGTGAATGTTCGTTGATTAACTTTCAAAGCTCCAAGTATGGGTTGAATTCCATATAACACTTCGGACTTGGATTGGCATCGTTTTCTTAGATTGCTTAGTTCCAATTTGAGGTCCTTTGATAAATCAGCCTCCATGGAAAACCTGACTACTGAGGAGAGGCAAACTTTATGGAAGGTTTTAGCAACTCCGAAGGAACGCGCAGCGTTCCGTGCCTTAATTTAGTCTAAAAGAAGAAGACGCATACATACATTTTCCCGAAAGGTAAAATACACAAGAAAGCCTGGTGACCAAATTATATTTAATATCAAACGCAATGTGAGGTCTTAGAGAGGAGGGACCACAACCACTAATTCTGAAAAAAATAAACTGCATAAACTGCCGTCTGATTAAATCAGGGAGTTGGTTGAGTAACAGATTTCTTCGTCTACCACCCGTACTCGTTTGGGGTGAGACGAACGATTTTCGAAGATAATTAGCATTTATATGTCATCCTAAAAACATTATAATGTAGAAATCACTCCTGTTTCAGCGCCAGAGAAAAACATTTCCAGTGATCGAGCAATGGGTGTTACAGGGTACTGTAACGCCACACAACACAAGAGAAGGAGCGAGTCTGAGGAACATTTTCAGACATGGTGTTATACAGCACGGTATTAATCGTGTCAGTCAGGACTGAAATGGGTCTGCGATTATTTAAATTTTCACTATAGTAATCCCGATACATGAGGATCGGATTAAGAAAAATTGCTTGAAATCTGTAAATATAATAATGATTCTGCCATATCACGCTTATCCCATCAGCTGAATTTAGGTTACTTATCAAAGCTAACACGTTACAAATAACTCATAAAAATAAGTTGCTTAGAAGCCACATTATAACAATTATAAAATTACTATATATATTTAATTCGTATGCCAGTATATCAGAACGAAAATATCGGGGAGCAGCACTGTCGACAGGGATTTAAAAATGTGATAGCATAATTAACCGCCATCACTAATCTTGCCTCGAAAAGATTGCGAATACCAAAACAATCATAACAAATATTGTAAACGCGCACGAGAACCATGTGTGTAGATTAAGGCTAATCCTTTTGGCAAGCGGTAACTATTGCCATCAAGGTCAGGCTTACTGATGGTAAACATCCTCAAGGTATTCAAGGCAAATAAACGAGATTTAGTATAGCATTAATAAAAATTATGATTAAAGCACTCAGGCTACACACTTTACCTTGCTGAAGCAAAAAACGATTGATTTTTACCCTACTTATACAACAAAAAGGTCTCTGCTTACCGCCTTGATTTCACAATTCACCCCTGGAATGACTGTGCACTCCGCGTGACCTCAAAAATTTCACTGCCTGAACTTCCTCATTGTGCAAACCAACCAAATAAATACAGGCTCAATGAAAAAGATGAAGAATTCTACTAGCTGTCTGGACTAGATAATTGGCTACACAACGGTTATTTAAACAGCAGAACAGATGCAAAGTGCGTTGTCTGCGTTGTTTGAAATTGGTTTCGAATATCAAGTACCTCGAGCCTACAAGTTTTAAGTCTCTTCCTCAGTGTAGAAGACACGGTGTTGGAAAATCTATTAAAGAATTGTCTTTATATTCCTCTGAGTTTGTAAATTGCAACTTGGACCCTCGATCTTTGCTGCTTTCTGAAACTCACGCCGACTGCGATCCCTGCATCTGCTCTCAATCGCGGAAGGGACTCAAACCAAAGGCTGAGTCCTTATATTTTCAAATTCTTATTGTTGAAAACTCAGCTGACTCTCTATTAATTTTGTGGCAATTATAACATGCAAAACTCAAGTAACATAAGTTTATTGTCACATAATATCGCTTAAACCTCCCAGGTGAATGTTCCAATTGATATTTTATCTTCCAGTAAGGACGTCTTACTAGTTATAATTCAGTATACATTTTTCAACACCGGCCGGATAAATGTTCCAAACACGCGCCCAAAAAGCTCCCCATAAAAATTAACGAAGGAGCTCCTGATTGCGCCTAAGATACACATAGCTTTCTTTGCTATATTTGCACAGTGCGACGATGGTTTGAGAGTGGGTGTTATCCATATACCCAAGTCCTTTAGAATATTGGCCTCCTGGAGTTGGTGACCACTGATGAAGTACTGATATTAAAACTATCATCCTTCTGGAACTAGACCGCAGTCAGATTATTTGGTATTTGTTAAAATTAAGGTTCAGCAGCCACTCATCACACCATTTTTGCAAGCGATCGAAGTTTTGTTGTAATTTCTGCGCATCCTCCGGTTTTTCAATCGAGTTCCATAACTTCAGATCGTCAGCGAACATTACCTTCTCGCATGCCAGGCAATCAAGGCAGTCGTTTACGTATATCAGAAACAAAATTAAACCCAGAACGCTGCCCTGTGAAACTCCACTGTGAACGGTTTCCCAGTGAGATTTGGCCTCTTCAATTCAAACACGCTGGCGCCTGTCTGTGAGAAAGTCAGCCAACCATTTGAGTAGGTTTCAGTCACACCCATTTATTTATTTATTTATTGCCAGTTTACAGGCAAGGTCAAAAGGGATATATACAGTAGGGGGTCCAGCTGACAGTGAAAAAAAACTCCTGATCGTTCTTTAAAGTATTTTCAGGAGAAAAAACTGCAGCTTGTTGAACAGATTAAAGTTTAGGACAGGGAAGTGTTGACACAGGTGCACAGTGTAGTACTTCTCCTTTCGGTGTTGTGGATCTGGTCTTCTGTACTAGCAGCAAGTATGCCGGCGAGCGGCTGCTAGCTGTAGACTGAGGAATAACCCGATTACGGACTGCAGAGCCAGCAATATTGCCTTCAGCATGAAGTCCGGCATAGGATTCAGAGTCCGTGGACGCCATCAGAACGGAAAAGAGCTTCCAGAGAATCAGCACCCAAAATTCGCGGAAGGTGTCCTGAATGTAGAAAACTAGTGACAGCTCTCGTAAACAAAGGATAGTTTTGCTGAATTTTAATACTTCTGGGTAGTTTATTCCAGATTGCTATAGCGTTTACCGAAAAAAACTGACGGTATTTAACGGTGCGTGCCAAAGGAAGAAATAAGAATACATCTCTATGATTGGTGCGCCGACAGTGGTCGAGCTGCCTCAGGGATGTAAGGGGGTTAAAGGTAAAACCGTTTAAAAGCTTGAACAGTAAAAATAGTCCCTTCTGTAATCTACGAAGCCACAACGGGTCGAGGCTTGTAAGCTCACAGCGTTGTTGGTAGGACAGGTTTCTGTGCTCTGAAGTAATAACTCTTTTAGTAAAGAAGTGCTGGACTGATTCTATCTTCCTCCGTTCACTCGCGTGCAGAAGGCTAAATAGAAACGAGCAGTATTCCAGACTAGGTCTGACATACATTTTATAAAGGCTGGTCCTAATATTGAGGGTTTTAAAATTTCTGAGAATAAACCCAGTGGTTTGGCGTGCTTTAGAGACAATCAGGGCGCAGTGCTCTGACAGATTAAGACTACTAGAATATGATATGCCCAGATCCGTTATAAACCCGGGCACATTTAAGTCATGACCGTCTATGCTTAGATGAGGCTGATGGTTGTCACAACTAACCATAACGGAGCATTTGTGCCAAGAGAGCGAAAGGCGCCATGTGCGACACCACTGAGCGAAGGCTTGAAGATCCTTTTTAAGAGCTCAAGCACAATGTGGCGATCGACCGGTTTATAACGATAGGCAACTTTTTAAATCATCAGCGTACATAAAGGGCCTACCATACTGAAAACAATCAGGAACATCGTTCACAAAAAGGCAAAATAGAAGCGGGCCGAGTACACTACCCTGAATAACGCCACTCCTCACGTGCGTGGGGTTGGAGATAACATCGGAAATTTTTACCCGTTGTGCGCGATCATTCAAATAGGAGGATATTAAGTTCAGAAGCTTGTTACCTATGCCGAAGGAGGTAAGTTTCAGCAGGAGGAGATCGTGGTCAACACGATCAAAAGCCTTCGTGAAGTCGAAATAAACGGTGTAAATTGCAAAACCACTATCTCTAGATTGTAGCACATGATCAAAGTAAGAGAGCTGGCAGGTGTCACAAGATCTTTTTTCGAGAAACCCATGCTGAGCCGCATTAAGTAGGTTATTCTCTGTTAGGTGACGCATCAACTTGTCTTTAATCAAGGTCTCTAATATCTTCGAGGCTGCTGGCAGTGTATTTATTGGCCTAAAGTCGTCAAATGACGTAGTTCTGCCGTGTTTGGGTATAGGCAAAATGTGCGATTCCTTCCATAAAATAGGGAAGGTTTCACTTTCAAGAGCAAGATTGAATATCTTATACAGAAGTGACGGAAATATATCATTTGCATCCGCCTTTAGAACGCTGACCGGGACGCCATCTGGTCCAGGACTGTAAGATTGGCGAGAACGCCGAATGGCTACGGTTACGTCCCAGAGGGTAAAAGTTATGTTTTCGAGGACGTTACCGGTCCAAACCCGGACGTTTGGAAAGGGGGCGACCGAATGTTCACTGAAAGTTCTAGACAAGAAAGCATTGAAGCTATCAGCCGTCAACTTAGCGTCAGCTATAGGGTTTCCAAAAGCATCTCGAAGTACAGGGTACTGAGTTTTTCTCTGCGATTTTACAGTCCGCGAAAAGAGTTTTGCAACATTGTACGAAGGGTTTTCGGCAAAGTTAACCTCTTCAGCTAGTCGCTTTTCTTCGGAGAGCCTCTTAGCCTGTTCAAAGATTTGCTGGATCAATGGCAGGACGGAAGTGTCATTTAGTCGATGAAAACGACGCGAGAGTCTACGCAATCTACGGCGGAAAGGTAAAGGGAGGTAGACTTCATCCTTGACATTAATTATTTTCTTACGAGGAACAAAACGAGAAATGAGTGGACCTAGAACTTGGTAGAATGTATCAGTACAAACATTCACATCCAAACATAGAAAGAAGTTAGTCCAATCGTGGGAATTAAGATGTGTTAGTAATTCCCCATATTTGCTGATCGGAAATCGTGGAAAAAGCTATATTTTTTTGAAAACGTTTCATCAGCCTCGATTTCTAGTGAAGAAACAACTATAGCATGGTCTGAACTCCCAAGTGGGTCTAAAGGTGAAACTGACAGTGGCTGACAACCTCTGCAGAAGATAAGATCAAGTATGTTTGATCCTCGGGTGGGAAAATCAACTACCTGATCCCACATGCCAGTATCTATGGCCTCAAGCAAGTTTTCGAACTTTGCAGGACCGGAAGGTGGAAACCAATGAACTTCAGGGGAGATTGAAGTCACCTGCAATCAAGCAGTACTTCATATTTAGGTCAACTGCGGCATGAAATGCCTGTGAGAGACGGAGATCGTAATCCCCACTTGCGTTTGGGGGCGATAGACACAACCGACGAGTAAAGAGTAGTTATCTTTAAGAACTACTCGGAGCCAACAACTCTCTTCTACCGCGGTAAATTGTCGATAATCCAACGGCAGAAAGGTAAGTGGCTGCTTAATATAGATGCAGCTTCCTCCGCCACGGCCCTCGTGTCGATCGTTACGAATATAGTCGTACCCTTGAATATTGAGTTCAGAGTTGGATACACAGGGTGTTGCCCAAGTCTCTGTAACTATTACAATGTCGGGGCAGTGGATGAAAACCAGAGTCTGGAGCAATGGCATCTTATTAAGCAGAGATCTGGCATTTAATACGAATAATTTAAGCGCGCACGTTTTTGGTTTCTGAGAAGGGACAGTTAGGCTGTCAGAGTGAATGCCTTCGGCCAAAGAAATGTTCTTTTCACTTGAACAATTTGTCCGTTTCTTATTTGGAGATGTGCCTCGCCATTGGTCCTTCGTGTTTCCAGTTCTATTATTAACTGTCTCATTTTTAGTCTCTCCTTCAGTCCGTATTCCGGTTGAAAAAAAACTTCAGAATGCAGGCCCCGTAGGGTTGCTTTTCTCTGTAGCAGGAGCTGTGCCTGTGCTTCGTTTTCCAAGATGATTTTAAGAGGTCTTGGTCGAGAATTTGATTCGGGTGCGGACAGAGCTTTCCCTATTCTATATGCCTTGAGAATGTGGATGGACTCGCCGTCCGTTAGCATCGTTTTTGCATACAATTGAAGGAGATCCAAGTCATGTTTGACTCGCTCCTTTGGAATACTTGAAGCTGACTCCGGGACCCCTTTAATGACTAAATTATGTTTTCGACTCAAACGAGGGCCCGTTTGTAACTCAGATCTTTCAGCTGAGTGAGTACTGGTAACCAATTCACTTGGCCCGGTAGGTCCACATGAACTGGGTGTTGGGCAGGCTAGAGCCAAATCTCTGCACGACTTGTTCTTCTTAGACCTTTTCTTCTTTGGCTTAACGAACTCGCCAACCTCTTCAACATCGTATGTTGGTGCATCGTCTACCAGTGATGTGGCGATGGGCGGTAAAGCCAGATTAGTGCTGATGCTACCCGAACTAAGTACCGGTAGAGTGGCGCAAGGACTAGATGGGGCTCCCTTCGGAAGTAGCGAAATTTCCTCTGGTTTACCGGGTCCAGCAGTCGCGATATGTTTAATGTGACTTTTATGTAAGCTTGAAGAAGCTATAAATGAATACGAATTTTGCTTTGTTGTAGGTTTATTACGAACAGGAGCTTTTTTAGCAGTTGGGCAAGATATAGATTTTTTTAAGTTATCTATTTCTTGTCTTAGATTCCTTATTTCCTGCTCCATCCCTGAGAATTTCTGCTGGAGGCTGAAACACCCCATACATGTTTCGTCTTCGTAAGCTACATTAGTTAAGCTTACTGAACTTTTACCCCGTTTAGCGGGAGGTGAACAAATAGCAGAATAACGATGGTTAAAATTGTTTTCTGCTTGTCCATTAACTTGCTTAACAAGATCCCCTGCCAATATGGCCGAGTGGGTAGAGGCGCCGAGAGACGGTCCCAAGCAGCTTGGTCGTGGACCAATTTTTGTGACAATAAACTTATGGAACTTGAGTTTTGCATGTTATAATTGCCACAAAATTAATAGAGAGTCAGCTGAGTTTTCAACAATAAGAATTTGAAAATATAAGGACTCAGCCTTTGGTTTGAGTCCCTTCCGCGATTGAGAGCAGATGCAGGGATCACACAGCCGGCGTGAGTTTCGGAAAGCAGCAAAGATCGAGGGTCCAAGTTGCAATTTACAAACTCAGAGGAATATAAAGACAATTCTTTAATAGATTTTCCAACACCGTGTCTTCTACACTGAGGTAGAGACTTAAAACTCGTAGGCTCGAGGTACTTGAAATTCGAAACCAATTTCAAACAACGCGGGAACCAACGAAAAAGACGCAGCTTAAAGATCAGACGTCTGTGTGAAACCCTGTCAAAGGCTTTGCTAAAGTCAATGTAGACCGCATCGACTGACAAACCCATTTCTAATGATTTTGTCCAACTTTCCATGGATGAGAGCAGGTTTGTGAGGACAGGATCGCCAATTCGAAATCCATGTTGATATGAACTTCGCAAGTTATTCTCTTCAAAATGCCTCATCAGTTCCATTTTGATTATCTTTTCCATCATTTTGCAGCAGATACTTGTGAGACTGGCTGGTCGGAAACTGTTTGGTGATGCCCTCTGTCCTCCTTTATAGATGGGGGTTATGTGGGCTATATTCCACTCGGTAGGCAGAGCCCCCGCCTCCATTGAACTTTCAAATATCTTGGAGAGCGGAGAAGACAGCTGGTCTGTGAGTTCATTGAGAATTTTTGCGGATAAACCATCTGGGCCAGGTGATTAAGTGGGCTGTATCTGTTTCAGAGTTTTTCTTACTGTACCCATTGTGAACGACACCGTGCTTATTTTGTTTGTAGATGTGGCAGTACTGCAGTATTCTTCCTCGTCAAAAAGTGGTTCCTATGTATACACGGACATAAATAAATTGGATAAGAGGCTGGTCTTATCAGAGTTATCGGTTAACCTGTTTCCCTGATAGTCTTTTAGACAAGGAATGGAGTCCCGATTTCATTTTGCCTTATTTACGTAAGCAAAAAAAATTTCGAATTTCTTGGTATGTATTTGACTATTTCTGACTCAAAGGCTGATCTTTCTTTTCTCAGAAGATTCCGACACTGATTTTGCTGTTTCTTAAAAGGGAAAAAATTTTCGGGTTGTTGATATCTGGCAAACGTTCTCCACAGTCTTTTTTTCTTCTTGAGATTCTTTTTTTATTTCCGATGTCACCCACTCATGTCGGCAGACGAACGATCGCCTTTTAAGTGGGCAGAATTTCTCTACCAACTGCTGATTCAAGTAACTAATGAAGAACCAGGCAGCGTTTGGGTCAGGTACATGTGCAGGGCTCCAGTCTATCCCATTCAGTAATTCTTTCATTTTTAATTAATTTTTTTATTTATTGCCAGTTTGCAGGCAAGGTCAAAATGGATTTACAGTAGGGGGTCGAGCTGACAGTGAAAAATACTCCTGATCGTTCTTTAAAATGTTTTCAGGAGAAAAACTGCAGCTTATTGAAAGGCTTAAAGTTCAGGACAGGGAAGTATTGACATCGGTGCACGGTGTAGTACTTCTCCTTTCATTTTTGTGGATCAGGTATTCTGTACTAGCAGCAGGTATGCCGGCGAATGGCTGCTCGCTGTCGACTTAGGAATAAACCGATTACGGACTGCAGAGCCAGCAATATTGCCCTCAGCATGAAGTCTGGCACCGGATTCAGAGTCCGCGGACGCCATCAGAACGGAAGAGAGCTTCAAGAGAATCAGCACCCAAAATTTGTGGAAGGTGTCCTGAATATAGAAAACTAGTGACAGCTCTCGTAAACAAAGGATAGTTTTGCTGAATTTTAATACTTATGGGTATTTTATTCCAGATTGCTATAGCGTTTTCCGAAATAAACTGACGGTATCTAAGGGTGCGTGCCAAAGGAAGAAATAAAAATACATCTCGATGACTGGGATAATCCCATTTCCATACATTTCTCTCCGTTACTGCACGACAGAAAAAGGACGGTACTCCCAAACAAGAACACAATGATAACTTCGTCCAATCGGTACGTAAGAACTTAATGCAAGGATGCAATTGTCGTCTCTACTAATGATTAGATCCAAACAGCTTGACTGCTGCCCATTTCGGAACTGCGTCTTCATTGTGACATGTTGGGTAAGAAACTCGTCATCTACCAACTGAAGTAATTTCTGTTGGAATGAATTTTCCGATCGCGAGCAGTACATTGACACCCAATCGATATCGGGAGCACAAGCATTCCATGCTGCAGTTTACTTAAATTTTAAGTATTGCTTAATTGCAGGTGATTTCAACCTTCCTGACATTCGCTGGTTTCCGGTCCCCTCCGGCCCCATGAATTTTGAGGACTTCCTCGAGGCCGTAGATATTGGCATGTGGACCCAGGTTGTTGACTTCCCTACCCGAAGATCAAGCATAGTTGATCTAATCTTCTGCAGAGGTTGCCTGCCTTTGACAGTGTCATCATTAGGCCCACTTGGGAACTCAGACCATGATATCGTTTTTTTCTACACTACAACTCGAAACCAATGAAACGCTTTCCAAAAATAACGCTTTTTCTTTGATTTTCGATTAGCGCTTTCGACAGAATTATTGATACATCTTAACTCTCACGACTGGTCTAATTTCTCTGTGTCATGATGTGAACACCTGTACCGGTATGCTTTACGAAGTTTTAGATCCACTTATTTCTCGTTTTGTTCATCGTAAGAAATTAATTAATGTCACGGATGAGGTTTATCTCCCTTTATCTTTTCGCCGTAGGTTGCGTTAACTCTCTCGTCGATTCCATTTGCAAAACGACATTTCCATTCTGTCCTTGATTCACCGTATTTTTGAGCAGGCCAAGAGGTTAACCGAAGAAAAACGGCTAGCCGAAGAGGTCAAATATGTCAAAAACCGTTCGTTAAATGTAGCGAAACTTTTTTCACGCGCAATAAGAACCCATAGTAAAACATGGCATCCCGTACTACTGGACACCGTTGGAAATCCTGTAGTTGATGACGAATTGACGGCTGATAGTTTTAACGTTTTCTTGTCCAGAACATTTATTGAAAATTCGACCACTCCCCCTCCGCCCATCCAGGTTTGGACATGTGCCGTCCTCGAGACCATAACTTTTACCATCTGGGACGTAACCGTAGCCATTCAACGTTTTCGTCAATCTTATAGTCCTGGACCAGATGGCGTACCGATCAATATTATAAAGGCGGATGCTAATGATATTTTCCCGTCACTTCTATGTAAGATATTTTATCTAGCTCTTGAAAATGAAACCTTTCCCAGTGTGTGGAAGGAATCGCACATCCTACCTATCCCCAAGCACGGTCAATCTACGTCAATTGACGATTTTCGGCTAATCAACACACTGTCCGCAGCTTCGAAAATCCTGGAGACCTTGATCAAAGATAAGATGATGTATCATTTATTGAGAATAACCTATTGAGTGCAGCCCAGCATGGGTTCCTCAGAACAAGGTCTTGTGACACATTTCAGCTCTCTTTCTTTGATCATGTTCTACAATCTAGGGATAATGGCTTTGCACTTTACATGGTCTATTTCGATTTCACCAAGACCTTCGATCGTGTTGACCATTCCCTTCTTCTCCTGAAACTCTCCTCTTTCGGTATATGTGGTAAACTTCTGAGCTTGATATCTTCTTACCTGAGCTCTCGCACACAACATGTTAAGATCTCAAATGCTATCTAAAACTCGGCACGTGTGCTAGGCCCGCTTTTATTTTGTCTTTTTGTCAATGATGTGCCAGGTTTATTTCGAAATGGTAGCCCCTTCATGTATGCCAACGATTTAAAAGTTGCTTATTGATGCAAGCCGGCAGATCGCGACACCGTGCTTGATCTATTAAAAAATGATCTCGAGGCATTTGCCCAGTGGTGCTGCACATGGCGCCTTTCCTTTTCTTGGCACAAATGTTCCGTTATGGTTGTCAGTGACAACCATCAGCCTCATCTAAGCATAGATGGCCACGATATAAATGTACCTGGCGTTGTTAAGGACCTAGGAATATCATATTCCAACGGTCTCAATCTTTCAGAGCATTGCGCCCTGATAGTCTCCAAAGCACGCAGAACTGCCGGGTTTATCCTCCGAAATTTTAAAACTATTGATATAAGCCTACGTCTTTATAAAATGTACGTGAGATCTAGCCTGGAATACTGCTTTTTTTCTATTTAGCCTTCTGCGCGCTAGCAAACGGAAGAAAAAAGAATCGGTCCAGCACTTCTTCACGAAAAGAATTTTATCGTTGGATCATCGTAATCTGTCGTATCCAGAATGCTGTGGGCTTGTAAACATTGATCCCTTATGGTTTTGCCGAGAGCAGAAGGGACTCTTTTTGCTGTTTAAGCTTTTGAATAGTCGTACATTTAATCCCCTTACCACTTTGAGGCAGCTTGACCATCCTCGGCGCAGCAGTCATCGCAATGTCTTTTTATTTCTTCCATTAGCTCGCACAGTTAAGTATCGACGGTTCTTTTCGGTAAACGCCATGGCCATGTGGAATAAACTTCCCATTATATAAAAATCCAGCGGAGTTATTCTTTGTTTAAGATAACTTTTACTAGTTTTTTGCATTCAGAACAGTTTCCAAGAATTCTGGGCACAGACACGGTAGAATCTGTTTTCCTGTCCGACGGAGTGCACGGCATCTGAACCCTGATCCCAGGTGTTACCTCGAGGGATACGGCACCGTCTCTGCAGCCTGCACCAGCTGACTTCTTCGGCAGACAATGAGCAACCGTACATGGATGCTTTCTTGCCTGGGGCAGAATCCCGGTTCATAGCAAAGACAGAGAGACTGCAAACAGACTGCAATTGTGTTAAACCTTCCCTGATCTGAATTGCTATCATCCTTACAGACGGCAATTTTTTCTCCTGAATAACATAAAGATAGGAAAAAACATTTAAACTGATATATATTCAGGAGTTTTTTTCACTGCCAGCCTCTACCCACTGAATATTTCATCTGACAATGCCTGTAAACCGGCATTAAATAGAACTATTATTATTTAACTCTGCAAGTATTAATAAGCGTTTGCTACGGCAGATTTGCTTTACCTCTGTGATGAGTGCTTCGTCCGTGTCCGTTCGCTGTCCTGGGGGTCGATATACCACGGTAATATGGAAGTCTGCTTAGTTTGGGACTTTTAGTTTACAACTAAGTATATTGCAAGACGAGTTCCTATTTGGTGAGGGCCCATCCAGAATGAAGTCAATGCCTTCTCGTTTGATCATTGCGATTCCACCACCCCTACGTTCGTTTCTATCCATGCGGATAAGCTGAAAACCGTCTATTCTGACTTCTGTGTCTGCGATTTGTTTATTTAACCATGTTTCAGTTAGAGCTTTGAAGTCAGGTTGTAAATGGTCCACGACCAGTTTGATTTCATCTATTTTGTTAAATGCACTCCGCACATTTGCGTACATCATTTTCATCTTGTTTTGTTTCCTCGATTTCTGAAAATTGTTGGTTCTTTCTTGCACATGATGATAATTGCTGGATATTTCGCAAGATATATCCAGTCCCCTGTCTGGGTTCAAATCTATAAGCATTTGGTAGGGCTTTTGACCGGCGTGGTTGCCGTCAATTTCACCCCGGATGCTCCCCTAAAAACGAGCGCACCGTTTTGAAAATTTTGTTGTCTATAATTTTCAAGGTTAGTACAAATAAGTAAGTTATCATAAAAGAGACATTCCCACGCCAGTAATTCGGCAAAACCTTATTAGTCCCTTGTTTATTTATTTATTTATTTCCAGTTTACAGGCAAGGTCAAAAAAATGTATGCAGTAGAGGGTCAAGCTGACAGCGAAAAAAACTCCTGATCGTTGTTTCAAGTGTTTTCAGGAAAAAAACTTCAGCTTATTGAGGGATTAAAGTTCAGGACAGGGTAGCGTTGACACAGGTGCCAGGTGAAGGACTTCTCCATTCAGTGTTAAGGATCTGGTATTCTGCACCAGCAGGTATGTCGGCGAACGGCTGTTCGCTGTCGACTGAGGATTAAGCCGATTAATGTCTGGAGAGCCAGCAATATTGCCCTCAGCATGAAGTCCGGCACAGGATTTAGAGTCCGTGAATGCTATCAGAACCGAAGAGAGCTTCCACAATGTCAGCACCCAAAGGTTTTGGAAGGTATCCTGAATTTAGAAAACTAGTGACAGCTCGCGTAAACAAGGGATAGCTTTGCTGAATTTGGATACTTCTGGGTAGCTTATTCCAGATTACTATAGCATTTACCGAAAAAAACTGCCGGTATCTAACTGTGCGTGCCAAAGGAAGAAATAAAAATACATCTCGATGACTGGTGCGCGGAGAGTGGTCGAGGTGCCTCAGAGATGTAAGGGGGTTAAATGTACGACTGTTTAGAAGTTTAAACAGTAAAAATAGACTCTTCTGTAATCTACGAAGCAACAACGGGTCAAGGCTTGTAAGCTCACAGCGTTGTTGGTAAGACAGGTTTCTGTGCTCTGAAGAGAAAACTATTTAGTAAAGAAGTGCTGGACTAATTCTATCTCCTTCCGTACACTAGCGTGCAGAAGGCTAAATAGAAACGAGCAGTATTCCAGACTAGGCCTGACATACATTTCATAGAGGCTGATTATAATGTTGACGGTTTTAAAATTTCTGAGAATAAACCCACTGGTTTGGCGTGCTTTCGAGACCATCAGGGTGCAGTGCTCTGACAGATTAAATCTACTAGAATATGATATGCCCAGATCCTTTATAACTCCGGGCCCATTTAGGTCGTGACCGTCTATGCTTAGGTGGGGCTGATGGTTATCTCCAATAACCATAACGGAGCACTTGTGCCAAGAAAGCGAAAGGCGCCATGGTATACGAAGATTGTTCCCACAGCAGCATGATGTGAGCAATATTAAAAAAACGAAGCAAGTGCACTAAGTTCATCCACATAAATTACATCCTTTGAATGAATAAGGTCGACACAATGCCCCGTTCGAGCCTCTTTCATTCGCGTTGGATTTCGAAAATTCTGTACGAGAAAGAGATTCATCGTAAGCCTTAATAGTCTTGAGCTAAAAGAATACCAAAATCCTTTAATTTAATTTTTTTCCAGTCAGTAAATGGTGCAGTAAAATCTCCAGTGATAATTGTATTTTGAGTTTGAGCTGCAACTTTAACTATTTCAAACATCGTCTCGTTAACTTCTCGAGTTTGATTTGGCGGTCTATATATAATGAAAAAACCCAGATTTCATGCTCAACGCCTCTTTAGTTTCTAATATTTTTTATCGCAATCTCATTAACAAACAATTCTACGTTCAGATTCGATGATTGCTCTATTGATGTAGATTGCTAGACCCACACCCTTTTATACAGTCGGTATCGATGCAACCTTTTGCCATCCAGTGTTTCAGCCTACTTCAGATGGTTATCAGGACAATTTACAGTTCTCCTGTAATATGTAAGCGTCGGTCACCAATGGATACCCAACTATTTAGTGTGTAAAATTGAACGAATATGATTGAGCACACGACCTTTGTTTTAAATGCGATTTCGTTCATAGGGCTACATATAGCACCCACTTGCAATTCAATTCTGTCGGTGGGTTGATGGCCTCTACGAGTGACCTAGACAGGCAGATTCAGCAGCTCAGAGAATGTAAACTAATTACCGAAAACGAAGTTAAGGCTCTCTGTGCCAAGGCAAGGGAAATCCTTATTGAAGAAAGTAATGTCCAATGCGTGGATTCGCCAGTCACAGTATTTTTCTGATTTCTTCCATTAACTTAGTAGGTTTGCGGTGATATCCACGGGCAGTTTTTTGATCTGCTCAAGCTCTTTGAAGTTGGTGGAGATGTCCCTGATACAAATTATTTGTTCCTGGGGGATTTTGTTGACCGTGGCTACTATAGCATTGAGACCTTTCTCCTACTTCTGGCCCTTAAGGTAAACAGCGCAAGTTCGTCTACTTAAAATAAGGTCAGGTATCCGGACAGGATTACGCTTATAAGAGGAAACCATGAAAGCCGACAGATCACGACAGTCTACGGATTTTACGACGAGTGCCTTCGAAAATATGGATCGCCGTTAGTCTGGCGTCAATGTACAGAAATCTTCGATTACCTCTGCCTTTCCGCAATTATCGAGGATAAGGTATGTTGTTTCCTGTATATTTACTTGCAGAAGTACGTTAGCTATTTCGGAAGAAAATGTGCGTCTTCAATCTCGGCTGAAGTCTTAAACAAACTGAATGGATATCACTTACTCATAATTGGATGAATATTGTGCTGAAGGAAGTGACTGACGGGATATTATGTTCGCTATCTAAAACCAAACTTGCGTTTCTCAGAGTCTGGACACTTTACAGAGTAGCAAATTCCGCACTCTGTGGCGTGTCCTCGCCATGAATACCGCAGACCTTGTCTCAGCGAACTTGTGACATGCTGTAAGATCTAACCAATACCGTAAACAAAAAAGTGTGTTGACGGGGTTTCTTTGGCATATTCTACGAAAGATTCCGGATTGATAACGATTCACTGTAAGCATTGGTAACATTCCAAGATGATGGTTTTAGTCCCAAGTTATGTAAATTCGTATAACTACAGCTGACTCTTTTAGGTGGCATTCGCCGCGGAAGCCATTACTCGTTCACTCTCAAACCTGCTTTTTTGGTACTCAAATTATACCAGCTGTACGCCTGATCAACTGATCTCTTCATAAATTTCTGTTTTTTAAACTTCACGATCCTTCCTGACAAATCTAAGCGTTTGGCTATACAGAACGGCACCGATCTTTCAGTCATGGTCTTCCACTTGCTGTTCTGTCTTCACCTGATGTGCATATTCGCACATCACTACTAGCGATTCAGTTTCCATCCCACTGCTAGCGGTAGCTTCCAAGACGGATGGCAGTGCTGTTTAGGGCCCCCCCCCTTATAACTCATAACAGCGGTGTTAACCGTTGATCCCCATCTTCGATCATGGTTAGTTTATTGTGCAAGCGTAATGCATTACGGCATCTAAGATTAAATTTGTTAAATTGATATCCACGAGGCTGTTATTGAGATTTACTGTCTTCCAGATCTACCTAAACGTCTGTTTCAATAGCTTCCGACACTCCACTGCCATTAAACTGAACAAAGGCCTACTAGTAGGTAACCGTGATTTGCGAATACGTAGACACTAAAGGTCGTGATTAGGCTTTAGCCTCACGTTTGCACTGTCAATAATTAACGGCCGCGTTCTTGGTTTTCGTCCTCGAAAACATAAGACTGCTGTATCCTGTCCTAATCTTACAGCATGTAAATTTCCTATCAATAGTTCTCCACTAAAACTGATATTTTTTGACGGGGGTTGGAAGAAATTACTTGACAGAGTTTACCTTTGTGCTACCGAAATGTCTGACCAAACAATCTGTAAAACAGCCCTATTCTTCACTAAAAATAGATACCCGTAATCAACAGTATAGTTGAGCATTTAAAACATGATCAGTCAAAGCCAGTTTTTGTCTAGAGCTTCGGTCATTAGACACCTCGAATTGTTTCGGTTCATGGACACACAGGGACCATGCTTAATAACAGTGGTGGAAACTAGCCTTCAGTGCAACTTCAAAAGGGGGACCGAGCTAAACTAGTCAGCCATGTTGAGACTATATTTACAGCTATGGCTTTCTGCAGATTATGTTCTGTCGAGTTCATTTTCAAACCAGACCTATAAGCCGGAGATTCTTCCGTCAAGGAAAATTGCGCTCCCCCAGGAGAGCTTTCAAGCAGAATAAGGCCCTCCCACTGGCAGGACTTCGAGAAAATGAACATTTACGTACCCGGACGTCTTCGTAATTTTAATCACATCTCTCACACATTCAAGAGGAGCCTAAGGATGATGCTTAACCTTGTCGGATTCCAGCCTTGATTGCGCAGTCATGCAATACCGCACTGGGTTAGCTTTTAAGCTGTCCGCTTTTGTTTCGCTTCCAGCGGGGGCTTCGCTCTAGCAGGCTCTGAACGCTCAACCATTTTAGCCGACGTGTCGGTAAACTACATTATCCGCCATAATATTTGAAGTTCTCAGTGCTAAGTATTAAGGAGATATCTCCCGGCCACTAATGGTCTTGCTAGATTCGAAAAAACGTTGAAGTTTAAATATGTACCCATCACTGACGTCCAGCACACATGGAAACTGCCTAAAGATTACGTCAGCAACCCCCCAATAGCGTTTTCATTTCAAGGAAAACTGGTAATTTGCAAAACTGATTTTCTTCCCTTCGAAATAAGCCTAAGGTTGACCATTTCCAGGCCAAAAATGAAGCTTTTATTTCTCAATATTTATTTAACTATCAGAAAATCTGGACGCCAGTGTTGAAATACGACTAGATTTCACTGGACATGCTACCTTTGGATGCCTCGATGTTGTACGTTCTCATTATTGCATCCGAGAGGAGAGAGTCACAGTGTTTCTCAGATAAAACAGGGAAATCTGCTTTCAATTAGCGGCGGTCTGCGAGCGAATGCTATGAAAGTTTAGGAGTCCAAAGTACTTAAGCCAGCGTCTGACTTTAATTTGTCAGCTATACGATCGCCATCCCATGGTAGGCCACCATTTTACGTAGGGGATTTACGACCGAATTGACCAATATATTTAGTAGAGTTCTCAAACGTACGTTCTCCGATACGACAATTTTCGTCGTCCTCTCCCATTAACTCTTCTTTCAGTGCTTGAAGGTGGTGAGAGAAGTCAACTCCAGTCTACTTTTAGTTTAAGTGAAGAAGAAGAAGGTTGTTCGTTCACCGGAATCATGGCTTTATTCGTCTGAGCTTTCGAGCTCTTACTGGAGTCCATCGTCAGCGATAAAACAGCAACATAAACGAGTCATATTTATTGAGGGGCAGGGGCCAATCAGACACCAGTGGCACCAGTCCGGAGGTGACTACGCAGGGCCCTGTATGCTGGGGCCAGATCGATTAATCGATTGACCGAGTTCTCATCAGAGGCACAGGCTTCAATCAATTCTCGGCTTGTCTTGCATCTGGCGTGGGCGATTACCTTCGTGGCTGCGAAGTTAAACTTGTGACCCGTTTCGTAGGTGTGGGCAGCCACTTGCGATCAACCGTCACCCCAATCTCACATCAATATTGTGCTCGTGTATGCGCGATCCAAGCATGCGTCCAGTCTGTCCTGTATAGTTACAGGAACAGTTTTGGGACGGGATTCGATACACTTCCCCCGACTGCTAATTAAAATTTAATTTGTCCTTGATTCTCTTGACCTTACTGCGCATGGTAGCTTTGGATCAATGGGCAATTTCGACACCAAGTCCCGCAACAATGCGCTCGGTCGCTTCTGACACATCTTTGATGCATGGCATCGCATGCCATACCGTAGGGGTTGGTTCTGGTTGGGTCTTCCGGAGAGAAAATGTGGGCGTAGGCTTATGAACGCCTTCGGATAGCCATTCTGCATAAACTGATCCCGGAGGTAACGAGCCTCACGTAATTTTTCTGCCGGGTTGCTGCGATGAGTCTGGATGCGTTTGAACGGTGTTCTCACACAGCTTTGTTTGTGAGCCACCGGATGGTTGCTGTGAAAATTGAGAAGCTGCGCGGTGTTCGTCGCTTTTCTGTAGACAGCCGTTTCTATTTCGCCATTGGGACGTCGCCTGACGAGTACATCAAAGAAGGGGAGCTGCTATTCTTTTTCTTCTTCCCTCGTGAATTGTATATCTGGGAAGATCGAGCTAAGGTGATCATAGAAATGCTGCAGCATGTTCCTCTTCACGATATCAAATTTGCCGTCTACGTAACGGCACCGAATAATAGGCTGCTTTGGGGTGAAAGCGATCTTATCCAGCTCTTGTAGGATCAATTCTGCCACTAAACCGGAGATTGGGGAGCCAATTGGAGTTCCCTTGATCTGCTCATAGGTTTCTACTTTGAGTTACCTGCACAAACAAGTTTAAGGTTTTTCAAGTGAGCTATTCAGTGCGACGCCGGCTAAGAAATCCGCTACTTCTTTTATCTGCCTCATCGATTAATCATGCCAAGTAGAATTATTAACTTGTGCCTTGGCTTCCTGGTGGCGCAAATGCCACCGGTCATGCCATTAACCTTCACTAGTTACACAGGCTGAGTAGCGTCTCATTTCAAGGCAACTAACTCAGCAGTGATTACAGTCACAGCAAGAACTCGTGACTGATTGATGCTGATAATCAGGCTAGTTAGGCTCTTATGCGTATGTAGAATCGCCGACCAAGGTGTGCGAATTTTAGGGTTCCAGGTGTTTTTATGGGTCCAGGAGAAGACTGGTCGAGCTTTCGAACTCATCAGGGACAGTAGCGACAATAAAATCAACGGTCAATGACACAAGTCTAGAGGTGACTGCGCAGGACAACGCATACGCCGGACGTTTCTTTCACACAATGAAGAATAATTTGCTAAGTTTTTCAATTATAAAGATTGATGGTTAAATATACAGTGTATGGTTTGAAACTTAAGACAGCTTACATATGACATCAGTAAGTTTTCTTTTTCACCTTGACTTAAGCGAAACAGCTTAATAATTCGTATTACGAGTACCTGGATTTATGATCAGTCGAATCACTTCAAACTACCTTGCAATATCCTCCCGAGTTAGTTAGAACACTCACGTTCTCATAAATGTGCCTTTTCAAAAAATAAACATTCACATTTTAGATATTTTGTGTACATGGTGGTCTCTCCCCCCACATTGAAACGCTCGACCAAATTCGGACAATCGACCGAAAACAAGAGGTGCCCCATGAAGGTCCAATGTGTGATCTCCTCTGGTCGGATCCCGAAGATACCAACGGCTGGGGCGTCAGTCCCCGTGGGGCTGGATTTCTCTTCGGTGCGGACACTGTAGCCAACTTTAATCGGGTACGTTTGCGTCTTAATTTATAGTACCGGAAAGTACAGGATCCCTTCGCCGTTTAAATTCAACTGTAATGAAGGGACAGCGAATTGCTTGCATTGTACCCGATTATCAAACCTAGAATAATAATCGAAGTTCCGCGTCATGGTAAATCTAACCAAATGCTCTTTCAGAGATCTAAATGTCACCTAAAATGGATCAGACACTGAGCTGGGTGGCCCCTATTCGTTGTCTGTGTTTTCCTCCATCGAATTCTGAAGTCGGTTATCAAGTACAAATATTGTTTTTGTGGTTGGTCCATTGGCTGTGCCAAACGAGCATTTAATACCGAGTTTTTCTCAGTTTTACGCTGATAATTGACTCTGTTAAAGTACATTGTCGTCAGTCCAGTGTTTTAGAATCACACCAAAACGAATAATGTGGCTGTCCAAAAGATGAGCTCAGTACCATATTTCGGGACTACGTTGCTCCTACCACCCGGACAATATCGTTTGTTTTTCTTTCATTTACAATGCCGCCGGATAGACTGCGCATTTTCCGAATGGTGGTGTTGGCATTCATCTACTCAACAGACTCGAAGATGCGAAACCCTGCAGCCAAATTAATTCTTCAAAACTACCGTGGATTTAATCACGGCTACTGCCTATAGACATGTACCTGTATCGCCAGAACGTCTCGCCGCGTTTGTGTTGCTGTGCTATGCGGGGATGGATGGGTATAATGAACTCGCAACAGGGCAAAAACGACAAGAAGTATGATTTCGGTGGTCTCATCTATCTAGTTACTATCACGAGCTTTCCACAGCGACGCCTAACGTGGTATAAGGCCATTGTTTAGGTCAAGCGCACCAGTGCCATCAGTTTTAGGAACTTAAACTGACGCGATGTGGTTAACGTCCTTTAAGATCGTTATTCTAGCGCTCCTGTGGCACAAGTTCCTTATGATATCTATTAATCTATCAGTCATCCTCCTTTGCTGCCTTCATTTGTGAAAAAAGACATGGGACGTGGTTGTCTGCACCAAGACGTGTTGTGTAACCTTTGCATACCGGCACTGCTATCAGTCGCCCAGTCAGATGGTCGGATATACCGGATGAAGAGTGATTGGGGGAGCGGAGTGATTTATTCATTATAACCGCTACATTCTATAATGGTTGCGTTCTACTGCTACTGTTTTTCATCAAGCCTTGGGAAACAACATCCGTTTACGACAGAAAGGTGTGAGCGACAGTTTTTAAGAACCTCCACCCACCCAAAGTTAATATCATTCTACAAAGTTGCGTTTGCACATATCCGAGTGGTCGTGGAAGATCCTGCATCCCTCAAGTTAGTGGGCAATTAATACCTGGCGTTGAACCATCCGCAAATGCACAAAGCAATATCGAAACTCCAATTGAATCAACGCATTTAGTGAACCCTTGCTAGACTATCTAAACCGAGAGTCGTCGTGAGATCAGTCATAAAGCCAAATTGCTAACACACGACAGTTTGAACATCGATTCCGACGAGTTCCACTGTACTCCACAGCGTGGTGGTGCGGGGGGCGATGACTTGCGCTGCAGCTACCACACTCTCTTCCTTCACCCGCCTGTACCCGGTGTCAAGGTAGTCAAGAATACCAGTGGCGGGATGGCTGCGTGGACCAAAATCCCATAGGGGCAACTATGAGAGTGCAGAGTACCCGTAGAGGCCGATGGAAGCAACCGTTAGGTGCACTAAGATCCTTGGAGCAACCTGCCCGCACAAAATAAAGCCTACCACCTATCTGGGGACTTAATATATCAGCATATTGACCACATTCCTCCCCTCACATGCCCAAGCGGTCCGTGTGAGGAAGGAATTTGACCAATCAGGTTACGGGACGTGTTCGTCCCCTTATGCCCTGGGGGTTCGATCGGGGATCTTCGCAGGCAGTCGCATAGTGACCAGCAATTCATACAAAAAGAGGTATTGGGGGTTTGGCCTAACGCTAAAAAAACGAGTTCGAGTCCCATGTTATCCAATGCTGGGGGTGGATATAACTTGCTGACTAAAATGGCCATCCAGGTACCGCTTGTCCTTGTCGTTACCGCGTTATCTACATGCTGACCAAATGGCCAATCGGTCCTGTTAACTAATTCAAATGAAATAAAACTTTAAAAACCTCAACAAATTTTTAGAAAAATCCTTTTTTATAGACAAAATGATCGGCAAGAGGAGCAAAAAGAAGTAGAACTAGGACTACTTTAAGCCTCTACTTTCTCTCGTCCACCAACAACGAAGAAAGAAGAAAGACGGAAAAGAAAATACGCACCCACACACGACGCTCTTATCAAAACTGTAGAATCCTCTGTAGGACATGGCTTATTAGTTTATTGTTCCTGTACATATCCCGAAGTCTGATGACGAACTGGGGACCAGTTTCGAAAGTTTACGTATTCAAATTTATATTTTCCCAACGAATTTTGTTTCTTCTTATAAACCATATTTCTGCATGGTTGTGAGAGCGTATATGCTCCAAAGATATCCATCATCTGGCAATGCGAGAAACAGTGCTTTCGCTCCATTGTCAGCGCTAATTCTTGGAAATTCTTTAATGAGTGGTTGTATAGTCGGTCAGCATTACAACCATTCAATTGCAACCTCCGTCCCCACTTAAACAGACTAGCTCACGTGTCACACCAAACTGAAGACGAAATCGCTCGAGCTTTCATCTCATGAACATCCCACCTTTTTGGCAACATCTTAATGATTTGTAGAAACCAGAAGTACAGGGCAAAAGACTCTTCAGCGCATCTCGGACCTCGTCGCTTGTGGCTTATATAATTGGCGCGCCAACTGGCTAAACTTCGCGGTTGTGTCACCGGCTGACTGTGAGCCAGGGCGATCATTGATGGCGCGGTTAACTCGCGAAAGGGGACTGGTAGACTTAAACGTAATCGCTGCCGTCAGAAATCAAACTTTCAAGTCAAAAGTATCCTATAGAAATACTTGCGACCCTTTCATTCCATGCTATACAGGGCGAGATGGCAGCTAAACTGGCAAAAACTAGAGGTTTGGTCAGTACATATTGGAATAAGATGAATTAGAATAAAATGTTAAGCACGGCTCATAGTGATACGTTGACTGGCACACCTTGACCCACTCCGGTGATCACACCTTCACGAACGCAATGACTGAATAAGTTGATATCTAAAACCCTAGTTATTTGTATTTCGGAAACAAAATACATTGACATGTTCCTATGGCTTCCAAGCTACTTGATACACGCGTCCTGTGAAAAATCATTCGTCCATGTTCCTACAATTAGACATGCTCTGTATTAGGTACCGCAGCAAGATCGGTAAAGTTCGTGCGTTTCTTAAGCAGGCCCACAAAACCCTCGCATTTGAGACCGCGTATGTTAAGACGAATAATATTTAAACTAACTTATTGCTCCCCTTCGAAATTCCCAAACTAGCAGCTGCGGAGAAGCAGAATTTAGCTATATAGACAGAACTTTGTTATTCAATCCTGGCAAAAACTGGTGAGGCTGCGTAAACGCTGAAAAGCAGCTAAGGAGTATAAACTACTTAAGCAGTGGGCGCTTCATTTGTCAGCTGGACACAGGTAGTTGTGAACATCCCCAATGGAAATTCAACATTACTTCAGTTTTTCATTTCCCATACGTATCAACACTGCAGCTGCTATCTTCAGCGTTTGAAGATTTCGTCACATATTTCACGAGTTTTGGTTCATAATGCATGTAGGCTTGCATCCGGCCAGTTCTGCTCTACAGATCAGAGACCTGCATTTTACGCACCAGGAACTGGTTAAAACGTTACTTAAGGGCCAGTGTGTGCATGTGATTGGTTTCTTATGGACAGTGGGTACGATCAGACATTGTCAACCCGTTGTTGGTTAAACCTTGCATTGTGTGTGGACCGACGCTGCCTTTTTTCTGCTTGATGGGGAAATCAAGATCCTTCGTTGATAAACGCTCACTGATCGTTAATGGAACTCGTCCGGTTCTGTCTTGGGGCTCATTCTCGAGCCCCGCTGGCAGCCGCATAGCTTCCAGTAGTAGAAAAGGCACATTAGCAATGCCGAAAAAGACAAGCGAGACGGGAGTGGCCATTTCTGGCTGATGATTAATGAACCAGAAATGGCTATTCCACTTTCCATCTTCTTTGTCTGTATTGTTAATCTGCCTTTAGATCAAGGTCCTCTGATAGCAGTGCTGCTATAACACCCCAAAAGCTTAAAATTCAACACAGAATGACTGGTTCGAAGCCGCAATCTAAACGTTTGCTAAGCATCCAGTCAGTTATGGCCCGCTAGGATAGGTGGTTTTGCTGGACCAATTTTGCCACCAAACGCGTCTACCTCCCTCTTTTGCTGTTTCGGTTTTTCCCGATATATCTCCCCCCTTCCAGCTTGCTGTCGTTGTCGCAGACCAACTGCCCTCAATAACCTGCTCTTCATCTCCAGGTCTACGTATTCTCGAAGTAACCTCGGGACCGTATGCGCTCTCTACAAGAGGCAGTCTTTTCCGCATCCTTTCCTGCTAACCTTTCTGGACCATAAATGGACCCGAATTTAAATTTATATTCTTGTCTACCTGCTAAACGCTTTCCCTTTCTCGGTGTTGATATAGGTGAACGATCTGGATCTCATCTGCCGGGCTCATCAGCTTGTTATGGAGGGTCGAAGGTGGCACTTTAACAAGACTGTCCTCACAGTATGGTCGGCACCAAACTATTGCTACCGCTGTGGCAATGTGGCCGCCATATTCAAATTGGACGAAAACTTAACCCAGGACTTTGCTATTTTCGAGGCAGCTCCTCAGGTCAGTCTCCGGATTTCACTCTTTCGCTCAGGTGGTTTTGGCTTGTCCAGTGGCCGCCTTGGCGCAGGGGCGAATTGCATGTGGCGCCCGAGATCCGTGTGTTTTCTTCTACGTACTAGGGCCCAGTCATTTCTACTCGAGGTTACTCTTACGATAATCTGAAGTTTGTCTGGCCCAGGATTTTCGGATGCGAAAGGACGGTCCACAATATCCGCGCTTCACGCGGTCTTTATTACGGACGAATCCGCTCAGTAATCCAGGAGAAATCATTTGTAGGCTGTGGACTGGCCTAGAAGTTGCCACTCACATCGACCACTAGTTTACGCTTCGAAACCTGGACTTGGTACCCAAATTTCTTTTTTACTGTCATGGTTACTTCTGTCAGCTGGCCATGTGTTTTAGTCAATTTAAAGAAGTTTTTAAGTCTTTCATTCACTAGACCCCGTACTGCGGTTAAATCCAGCCTTTGGTAACTGTGACCACCTGTAGTCACGACCGTTTTGAGTTGTCGTTTGTTCTAATCGTGTACTCCATGTTCTGGCCTAGGTGGGGTAACCTGCAGCCTCGACGAACTCAACTTCTGTTGTTAGCCAGCGCCACACTTTAGGCTTCCTATCATGTTTACGATAAACATGCTTATACGTAATCGTATGATCAACTTTCCAAGCTTATGATACTGTCTGAGTTGTGCGCCGCCCTTTTGATGATGCTCGTGTCGCCCTGACTAACCCGTACAGAAGTTCTTGTTTCGCCCGTCAAATATGCTGACCAGCATGCCTTGTTCTGTTCCTCTTTTGCAGGATAATCAACACTTCCCGTCCCGAAAACCCATCCCAGACTATTTCCTATGATGTCTTGGGGATTCATTGGTTCAATGTACAAAAACGAATCTCATATACTCTACTCCTCCGGTCCTCCCCCGGAATTTTTGTAAATTTTACATATGTCGTTGCATTCCTGCCTCCTGTTTGCTGACACTTCATCCTCCCTGACCCTCCGCCCCCTCGACGAGGGCGCTTCCAAACCTCTCCCTGAAGTCTTCTTTAGGATCAATCTTAAGCCATGGGAAGTGCAAAATATATGCGGATTTATTGTGTTCGCTAAAAAAGTTGTCAGTTATTTTGATCAATGCAGGTAACTATAATTTCCGCGGGGAATCGGAACAGTGTTTCGGGAGTTTACCAGTGTGCTCCATGTAGTTCTGCTGTGAGTCGTAAGAAGTATCGATGATTGGCGTAGAGCTCCAGCTGAGAGCTGACGTCCGTCCACCGTACAGCAGTCGCGTCGTCACCTATGTGGAGGAAAATTGTTAGTTGTGAGGGTGATCAGATTACTTCGAATAGAAGGGCGCTTTACGTGCCCCGCATTCACGCCGTTTCGAGAAGAGGGAAATTGGCCACGAAAGCGTTCGAAATAGAACTGTCCGTGCAGAAAGTGCAAAGTTTTTGTCGCACCCTTAGCTTAAAGGCTCCTATGGAGCGTTGTATAACCGTTTGGCATGACCTGACAGGACCTTGAATATTTCCATGGGTAGTCTACGCGGCTGGTGCTCATAACAGCAAGTCTAGTGAAGTAATCGAAGATCGGCGTTTCATTTCAGAATGACTAGTCGGTCTCGTCTTATGCTTATTTTGGCATTGGGCGAGATCTACTCTGCTGAAGATGACATTGAAGTCGGCAAGACTCAAGGAAGAATGGAACCGCTCGGAAGACTTGAAAGAAATATCGACTTTGGGGTTCGGATGACGTCTCAGACTGGGATACGATAAGGTCAAAGTAAATACGGAATACTTCGCCAATACAGTGTCCTCGAGCCCAACAATTCTACACACTCCGTAGCTCACTTAAATCGGACCACATGACGGGCTAGAGGCATTGACTGTTTAAAGTGATCGCCTTTTGCATGCTAGGTTACGTGGGTGAACCAGCAGTAGGCGATCCTACAAGGCAAGTTGCCGGGCGCACGCTGAGTTGTTGAGGCGTAATTTAGTCTGGGTGTCTGGTTGAGCATTAAGTCTCCATCGTGGCGTGACCTCGTACTATTCATTGACCCATGGCAAAGTCAGCAGTTCATTTATGGTCATCATTCGACGATGCGCATTGTGAGCAGGACTTAGTGCATATGCTCTCTGGCTCCTGTATTAGGTCTTCTCGGTTCAGAATATGCCTGGTCGACAATGGAAAATAAACTAGAAGGGGCTACTTAAGTCTCCTGTGGTTCAGTCTTCCGTGTTATCCCGCTAACCACAACTCCGTTTGCCGACTCTGGTGGCTAGGATAGCACCCTCCGCTGAAGCCTCTGCGTTACCTAAGGCTCAAACTGTTCTGAGTCAGTTATTAGCAGGAGTAAGAGCGAGGCATAAAGTGGGCTCTGTTTGTACGAGGTTTAGGATTTGTACTCAGACATTACCAGAGGCAGAATCAAACTGATTGTGGTTACTACGCGACCACTAACAACATTGATTAACGTGCTGTGATCTACTCACCAATTACAATTATGTCGATACTTGCTTCTTTGTCTATGTACGACCATTACTTTACGGTCTGAAATAAATAGGCTGCAAAGCCGTACGTGCTCTAAAATTACGAAAATAGGGCAAGTGCACAACACCTAGGGATATATTTCGTGAAGGGATAGGGTTTGTCAATCGAAACGATAATCCGTAGCACCTCACCCCAGGCAGAGTTGGAGTGGTAACCTAACGGACCGTACGAAGGTCGAGGTCAGCGTACCAAGGCAGGCGCAAGGAATGCTAATAGTTTCCTCCCATTATCGATCGTTGGATGTCTGTAAAGAGGGCTATGACCTCGAAAAAACACCACAAGCACTATGGATAGGCAAGGAACGACGACAAAGCCGAACTAGTTGCGACTCTTGGGCAGTCTCGAAGCGTAACTGTTTATAACAGTGCAGACTTATCAGGATCCCTTGGAGGATTCAGGACCAATTCCCAAGTTGTGCAGTAGTTAAATGCATAGCTATGGAGGCAAGTCATGGCTATGAGCTACCAGTACAGCTGTTGTGGATGACTAAGAAATCCGGCAGCCCCTTCGCTGCTTGTGTCCTTATGCATCTGCGGAAACGCATACACTTCTGTGGCAGCCCGCTCGGAAAGTATGTATTCGTGGACAATTTTTGTTAGTTTTTATTTACATGACTGCTGACCGAGTTTGAATAAACGATGACCAACAGCGGTAATCGGACTGGTATCCCAATTAGGTACATACGCGCACTTTTAACCGTAAATAATCCGAAAAGTCAGTAACTCATCGAATTTCATAAGGATGGCACATTTTTGCAAATATTAATATCTCCTAATTGTTAGCACTTGATTTAAAGCCAGCAATTCATATGTTACGCTCAACCACAACTACTGCTGTTGCCACCACCGACAGCCCACCCACCCACGAACACCCCTTAAAAAGTAGTGGTGACGTAGATCATAATGGGGAGGAGGAGGTGGGGGGGGGGTTTCGGAGCATTTGTTTTACCCTCGCTTCTCTTCCCACACCCATAATAAAAACCATCCCAAGGCAACTAGGGCTTGGAATGGACCCAGTGCCTGAGCAAGCGTCCATCGCACGCGCTCGCGCGACATGTGATGACGCCAAAACAGCCATTAATCAATATTCCCTCGATTTTAGTTAGGATTCATGGCAGGAGCGATCACGAGGCCAGAGTTACCCCACCGTCAGTGGATAGCATAAGCCACGACTTTTGGCCTGTCTTTAAAGTTGAAAAAGCACAAGATTTACCTAGGTGAGGAGAGATCACACGACTTCCGTCTCCTCTCATATCGTATTTCAGTCAACATTTGGAAAGCCACCATGCGATGAGACCGGACAATCCCCCCCTCAAGACGCAGTACATGTAATATTTAATTAAATGTCAATCAAGATTCTGAAACGAGTTTTCGATTCAAAAAGATTACCTTAGCACAGTTGTAATATTAATTAGCATATAGCATAATCGCAAGATAATTCAGTCACGTCGGAGTGCTGGCTTTCGAACGAGCTGCTTGCAATAACCACACCAATTAGTACGCATTCTACCCATTAATTTTTGAGGCCCCTACAAATTAAAATATACTTTATAGAAAAAAAGAACGAACGTATTCTTTTGTGCACTCAGTTTGGTAGCAACTTACATTTTCCCTGAATTTTCTGCTTAAGCAAGTATCGGTTTCAAACATCTTTTAGACTCACGAATAATAATGAACCCAACCGGATGTTACAGTTGCATGTTGGATTTCGAAGCTACATGCTGTATTCATTCCGTCTAACAAAAATCAAATATTTTCCTACGTTATTAGGAGGACGTTATATAATGCTTATAACATTTTGGAACAGATACGGACAATGCTGTATACTATATAAGAAACATCAATAAACGGACAGCTACGATGCCTTAGGAATGGGCATTTAGACGTCCAAATATCTAATAATTAGAAACAATTGAAAACCAAAAACTGCCCTTTCTTCAATTATAAAATGTAAAGAAGACGTATTTTGCTACCGAATGAGTACAAAAAACAGCAGTTTGTGTGAGCCATCTATAAAATGTATTTGCATATATACAGACATAGAAAATCAAAGGGGAAAATTCATAAAAATTAAGTAGTAATTTTCTTCGGAGTATAAAGTTTTTGCAGGTGGCCCCAAAGAAGCTCGTTCAAAAAGTCGGCATCCGGAAATGACTGAAATATCTTGGGCTAACGCTGTATGCTAATTAATGTCAGAACCCTACTTAAGTAATTTATTTGAATCGAAAACGCATTTCAGAATTTCATTTAAAATTTCATGAGCTAACATCTGCCGAATTGGGACGAACGGGAGCACGCTGCTTACCTAGCTTTGGCGACCATACGCGTCCACAGATGGCAGATAAAGGGGTTTGCCACAAAATAAACAGCACCTCCAGTCTGACCAATAAACAGTAAAATACAATTCAACCTTAATACCTGCGGGTGTTGCCAGCCATCAGTGTTAAATGGCTTATCTATAAAGAAGTCACGATCTAGACCAGTATCATGGCGGTGGGGAGGGTGGGAGGAGGAGGAGGAGGAGGAGGAGGAGGAGGAGGAGGAGGAGGAGGAGGAGGAGGAGGAGGAGGAGGAGGAGGAGGTGTAATGTGCACATTCGAAGCCAGTAAACACAGAAAACCATTGCTCCAAGAAACCGCTTCACGCGACCGCTGCCAATAAGCCACTGCTTCTTGGCAAACGTACGGCTTCACTTATCACGCTCTGGATGGACAAGCCGAGACCCAGTGGCGTGGAAAAGGCAGTTTTCTTTTGAATTCCTCAAGTTAAATTGGTAACCCACTGGGATAATTTACCAACAACACAGTCTTTGACCTTACTTGATTCCGGATGCAACAGTGTTGATCATTTTAAAGTGGTAGGAGAAGTTTAAATGTGGCGCAAATTTAATGTGTAGAATGAGGACACAAAGCTATCTCACAGCAACATGAAATTGGGCAGACTAGGGTAAGCTGCGTGACAAGCTGGGTGTAAAGGGGCATTTAAAACGTGAAGTCGCTGCTTTTTTATTTCCTCCGAAATGAATTGCTAACTTGGAGTAGGTCAGTCTGAACTAAGGTGTATAGGCGTAGACCACAGGTCGATATGAATATCTGGGCCGAAGCCTATCAAACACAGAGAGTAACCGCGCAATATGTACTAAACCGCCAATAGGCAGCCAGTCTGGATTGGTATTACACGATAATAGCTAAAAACCTAGAACAACATTTCGCTGATATTCTGCCGTTGTATGACACAGTTGCTAGGAGTTCAGCTCATCACTGAGTTGCCCAGCGTTCTTTGCGTGCTTTCTCATAGAGACTCCAGTTTGGAAAATGCTGCGTTTTAATTTCCTCAGAGATTATTTGCCTGCATACCTTAGTTCAGACTGATTTACTCAACGTTAACAGCAATATAAAAACTAGTGTATCTACCAGAAGGCACGGGGGTAATGTCGGGGGGACTGAATGATAAGTTGAACTCCTCCAATAAAACATGTGTCTGGGTCTTGAAATAGAATCTGTACTGTCTGCATGGTGTATCGTGTAAAACGTGAAATTTATCAAGCTTCACCTAATTATTGCTTCAGGATATCATCGTGCCAATTTTCAGGAGAAATGTCGTGGTGTGTACAAAAAATAACTGTTAAGTTCTATATTCAGTCACTGAATTAAGTGCAAAAAGCTCCTTATGGCGTGAAAGTTCTTACTCCCCACCGCAAGGTCTTCGCTTGGATAGGCCTCAAAACTCTAAAAGAAATGTTACTAGAAGCAGGTAAACTGATATCTTAAAGAACTAGGACGTGATGAACCACGAAGGCGAGTCCACTGAGGCCAATGTTTTTTTTCAAAGAGCCAGACACGTAAACTTATTTCAACTGCTCTGAGATCATGCCTGAAGGACAGAGTATTCTGCGTGCCATGCATGATAGTCGAGTGTACACTATCTAACGTTTGTAGAGATCCTCATGCTAGATACATGAAAGACTGAAAAATCACTAGAAATCTAAAAGACACGAATACCAGCGGGGAAAATACAGGAAGCACACAAACCATTTGATTTTTTGCACGCTACGTAGTAGTGATTATTGATGTTGACATCAAATGCATGAGATCGTCAAAAGCAAGGCCTACTACGCATAAAGATATGGAACAGTTTACCTATTTGAATAAATTGCGGCTCATGCTCCTGTATTTACGACTTTGAGCTAAATATGGGGTGTTACGGGGTTAAGAAGTCAGAAATGTTCACTTCAAAATTCCTTGTCCCAGTCAGTGTTTGGGCTTTACTTATCGGTGTACCAAGTCACGCTATCATACTGAATATTTCTACTTTTATTTAAAAAGTAGTTAGCAGATATGAGTTTACCAATTGGCCGCGAACTCACCGGCCTCGAGAGGGAAGAGGGCCAGTCCGGTTCCAATTTCGTCGTGGAAGTTAACAGCGACCGTTTCCATCCATGCATTATCAGTGTTCCGCGGATCATCCACATAACCGGCGTATATCTGAGACATGAGTAACAGACAAGGGCGATAGAACTAAGCGAAACAAACCATAGCAAACGTTGAAATTATAAAGATTAGGAGCTAGGTTAGTTATGCCTTTTGCAAAACTGGCGTCCCTCTGGAAACACGCATTTAGGAAACCTTCATAAATCGCCCGATGCTAAGAAGCATATTATGCACCATCAGTTGAGTGTTGGCCATAGAGAAACAACCAGTCACATGTAAACCAACAAAAAGTGTCTTTTATGTGACGAGGGATGATGCGTTTGACAAGTGCAATGTATGTGACGCCTAGGGAGCGGTGATTTTATTGCCACATTGACAGTCGCAGCACGAGATCACCACACTACTCCAGTCTCACTTGGCGCTTAACTCTTATCTCGAAGTCCACGAAACTGTGTCAAGCACAGATACAACATCGCAGTAACAATTTCGACTTGCATGCGAAACCAGGTGACGATTGATAGTGGCGTCTCTCCATCCGGTTAAGTTTGGATCACTCAGCACTGATTAGGCACCCATGTCGCGGCACGCCTAAAACAGGTGTGAAGTTGACTTGTCTCGGCAAAAAATCTTGTGGGTAAGAGGGGAATGGGTGAGATCGATGCTGACATCCTAATCATCCGTTATTCGCCCTTCGTTACCTACTTGCATTCCCTTCCAACGCCAGCGTTTATCCCAATTCTGATAAGGATAGACACTGGCAATTATGAAGGGCGAATTACTGCTTGAAGCGGATTCCAGCATAATTGATCTTCCCTACCTTGGTGGGATTCCCGTAAGGTATTTCTAGACGCACGGCAGTAGATGCCGGATGATCTGCTGGCTTCAACGAACTACCTGCCCTAGCACCAGAAAGAATAACCGACGGTAAAGAACCACCAAGACGCCATTGTGGGCATCTCATTTTCGTTTGCGGGCAGAAGGCAGATTAAAGGAACAAGTACTCTGCGCATAATATGGACGACGGACCATGTGACCCTACTCCGTACCCAAAATATCGCAACGGATCATCAAAACCTAGTGTTAAGCAAAATGATGAAAACCACAGTCAAAAAAAGACTAGTGGAGCGATAGAGACAGCGTACCGTAACTGGATTATCTCATTAAATGTTAACAAAAACTCCTGAAATGTGTTTTCGATTAGAAAGGATTACTCGAGTAATTACTAATTATTACGTAGCACAGTCATAGTATATTTCAGTCACAGCAGGATGTCGGCTTCTGAGTGAGTTTTGTTCCGGTTGCGTACAAAAACGGTACTCGACGAAAAATGATGTTGTTAGTAGTAGGAATTTTTCCATTAATTTTAACTGCTCTTATACATTTGAATGTATTTTATAAAGAACGGTAAAAATCTCTATTGCACTGATTTGATAGAAAAGTATGTCTTCTTCACATTTTATGCTTAAAGAAAAAGTGTCTTTCGGTTAAACACTTTTTCAATACACGAATAATTTCAACCCCGACCTGTAGTTCCATTTACGCTTAGCGTTTCCAAACTACATGTTGTATGCTTTCTGCGTAAAGTAACTCATAAATTTCTCCACGCTTTCACTAAGTCATCATATTGTACTTCGGAAATTTCGCAATAAGCGCAGATCATGCTGCATACTTCATAAGCGGTTTTTATAAACGGACAATATTCTATGCCTTATCCTCTCTGCCCCTTCCCCCTCTGAAACGGCTCCCACTGGCACTTGTCACCCCGTTCCACATCATTCACCGGACTCAATTTTACGACAAGACCATTATTGATCGCATGTTTTAGCTCGTACCCCGTTTCCGTATAAATGTACTGGCCCGATGAGAAATTATCGAAAGCACGCGTATGTTCGCCAGATGGTCTTCAAAAGCTCATATGTACAAACTTTGCTAAACCAAAAGATATCATTTCTTCAAGCAAACATTTAGAGAACACACAATTAACTACCAAATGAGCATAATAAAGAATTTTTATATTCCCGGTATCTTGAAATTATACTTTATACGGGCTTCGAAAATCAATGCTAAATTACATACTGCATGTAGAAGATTGCCTAACTCATGAAATGTTAAGACCGAAATTTGAGGTGATAGTAGGGCACACATTTAAGATCTCTAATTTTGTTTGCTGAATTGGTTTGAGGCGCAGAAAAATGTTTAAGAAAGTATAGTTCATTTCAGATCTGTTTATTAGGAAAAACAGGCCAGAATTGGGATATATCCGACGTTTCTTGGTGGTATGTATGATGGTAAGGTAGAACCGGCAAAGACTAGGCAGACTGTGATGACCATTCTACATTACCACTCATATGAACCGCAAGTCGCTATGCGACTGCCTGCGGGGGCTCTAAAGTGATCTCCAAGGCACATCGTGACATACATATCCCCTGACCAGATCAGTAAACCACACATTATCGTCATATTCCCGATCGAAACCGATAAAGCAATCGACTTAATGACCGAAATTCGTGGTTTCGAGCCCTAGGTGGTCCGCACTTGGGATTGAGTATGACTGGCTGGGCAGAAATAGCCATTCCGGTCTTTTTCAGTTCTACCTTACCATCATATATACAGGGGTGCAGAATGACATTACAGACGAAGATAACGGAGACTAGAATGGCCATTTCTGGCTTATTAGCCGGCACCAGAACGGGACGAGTGAGTCCCGTACCCGATCGATGGGCTTTCATCCATCAGTATAGATATTCCCGATTGAAACCTGCAATATAACGAGCCCATGGCTCAAAAGTTAGAGCATTCGACTTCTAATCAACAAGTCGCGGCTTCGATCCTCGGTTGGTGCACAGCCTAGGGTTGGACATGGCTGGCTGACGACGGCTAATAAGCCAGAAATAGCCATTCCAGTCCCTTCTGTCCCCTGAACTTTAGAAATAAAAAGCAGAGGAATTTTATCTCCGCTATGAATTTAAAGCAAACGTGTAAGGCAGGATTTATTCGAACCAACAAATTGCACTTCCTCTCATCAACTGCATCCTGTCGTCGCATAACATAAATAACGAACGAGAAAATAGAGCAAGTCTAAATTCGTACAGACAAAAATCAATGCAAAACAACAAGGTCACAGTTAAGTGCCGTCCAGACTAATCACGAAAATCAATACCATAAAACACAATATAAGAAGGATAAGATGTGGGAGGGGAATTTAAGAAAACAAAAGGAGGATGGGGAAATGTGTAAATCGAGATATTAGATCTTTAGACGGAAAATTTAAGTTGACGTGCTCCAACTGCTTAGATAGGTCTGGTTTTAATCACCGTATATAGGCTGCTTCCAAGTAGCGCAATGTACGAGTTATTCGTGCCCAGGTGGTTCCTAAAACAGGAAAACAAAATCTCGTGCTCTTTCATTATAAAACCCCTGTTATTTTTTGGCCAATCCGTTAACCCCAAGATATCTTTCCAAGTACTTGTTCGGGCAAGGACAACTCGTATATTGCACTACTTAGAAGCGACCTCTATACGGCTAGTGAAAACAGACCTATGTGAACAGCTGGAGTACTATGTCAACCTAAAAATGCCATGGTAACCTCCAGCTCCTTGATTTTCACATTAACCTAACCTCATTTTTGCTTATTAAAATTCCCCCTCTTATCCTTCCAATTTTGTGTTTTAAGTTACTAATTATATTGATTAGTCTGTATTGCCCTACACCGTGACCTCACTGTTTTGCGGTGATTTTTCTGTACGAATTCAAATTTGCTGTATTTTCTCCTTCGTTGTTTATGTTATGCGACAACAGGATGTAGCTGATGAGCGGTCGCGTAATGTACTGGTGTCAATAAATCCTTCTTTACACGCTTGCTTTAAACAAAAATCCAACCGCTTGCACTCCTGTTAGAATGGGAACCGTTATGCACGAAACGGTGACTTACCTGAAGGCAAACACAATGGCCTGTGAACTTTGCAGCAGAGCTCTTTCAGCGACCCAAGACCGTGTATCTCAGACAAACATAGCTATCAGAGCTGCACCAATGGTTGAAGTGTTTTCTGCAATGATAAGGAAACGTGAATAGCTGTTTGCAGCCTGTCTGTCATAAGCAGTTGGCTTGTGCGGGCTGGAGCCAAATGCCAGACGTCATGTGAATTCCGTCCTGTAGTCGGGATAGATAAATGAACCGCCCCAGTGCCCCTTGCTCCGGCGGTGAAAAGTGTGCTAACCTGAAGGTGCTCCACCAACGCACGGCCATCCCTCAGGTTTTTCCTGAGATTAGTCACAGCTGCGTCTACACCTGGGGCTATCTTATGAGCGTCGACTAGCGTGACTTGTTACGCAGGAGCCCTAGACTCGGTCCTTGAACGAACCAAACACATGGCCCACACTCAAACAGTCTCTACCTCAGGCTAAAATGGACATGTCAGTTCGACCGCCGTAATCCGACAATGTCCACCGTATGCTCCACAGAAGGATGATGCAGGGACGGTGACTTGCGCACCAATTAAGTTTTAAGTGTTAGTAGACTTGCACTGCATCTACCGCACTTTCTCTCTTCTCTTACCCGCCTGTGTCCGGTGTCAAGACAGAGTCAAGAATACCGGAGGCGGGGTCAGGCGCAGGTGAATCATATCCCACAGGGTTGAAAAGTCAGGGTGCAGAATCAGCTACGCGTGCGCATGTTCGGCATGCCCCACCCCCATGTTGGGCATTTGTTATGGGACCTCATCCCAAATAAAAATGCCTGCCGTACCCTGATTTGGCCCCTGTTTTGGTCGAGCGCATCTACCATGCGGCCCATTTAGGGGGCATAAAATGGAAATGTAGCGGCGCATAAACAACATACTGTGACTCCCACGCTCCCGAACGGAAGTTTTTTTCTGCCGCATAAACGGACAGCCATCTCACAGCATCCTACCCAGTGTATCGACTAGATCAGTTCTCATATCCCATTTACTTCTCTTGTTAGACGGAACGAATTTAGTGTAAACGGTTAAAGTCAATCTCACCTCATTACCTGTCACAAAATCCACTTCCGAGCAGGACCTATATTTATGCATTATATCCCGATACCCTCTTTTTATGGAATTAAATTTGAAGGAAGGTGCACGCTTGAGATCCAGCCAAAGCGTTTTCTGTCGATTTTTTAACCGGAAAAGTAGAAAGCTTCATATGATCTATATTTAGAACGAATAATATGCAGAACGTGGCCTATACCGGGGGAGTCTCACCCACCCACATACCCTAGTTTAGTCGCTGCAACGACTCTATTTTAAAGCACTGATATGATTGGCAACCAGATGTGTTAGCCAAATGACTAGCGTCTTTTTGTCCTCGAACTTTGGGGGTATCGAGGATGGCTGTCACGGACTGCGAGTGTGAAAAAGCAAGTTGTGGCGTCCTTTATCTTGCCTCTGATACCCAGGTTCCAGAAAACGCCGATTTGGGCGGATCTTTGCAAACGACCATCTTCAAACTACCTTACGTAAGGAAAGATGGTAAAGTTTCGGCAACGTCCCTGACAGGACTCGTGTGATTTCCAGAATGTGGTTCCGCCCAGGCAGAGGGAAAACCTGCCAGTTACTGCTACTATTTATGGACGGGAATCGTCCAATCGAAAGCTCTAGCCCTTTTGAAGTTCAAAAAGTCGCACGGATAATGGTACACCAGTCACCTAAAATCTAAATTGCCTGGTGGCACCGCAGATGGCAGTTGTGTGGAGCCGCTTTTCAGTTTATTTGTCGAGGGTAATAGGCACACCATTGCACATGCATTCTTAAAATTGTCATCATTAAATTGGTATTTAAACAATGTAAGTAGCATTCATTTAACCCACTTTAAAAACTCGGGGGCCTCGTTAGGAGTCCAACCCATGACAGCAAGGGGAAAGCCTTTAGTACAGTCATCGCTCTAGCCAGCTAAGGTACGAGGCCTCCACCGGGAGCTGTGAGTTTTATCACACTTGGGTCAAGTTGCCCGACCAGCCTACTGCAACGTATGGAATCCAACAATTATGATACAGCAAGCTGACTGCCCAAGCAGGATTTCCTAAGCAATCAGTCTAGAATCCACCAGATGACTACCAGGCAAAATTACTTAGTAGAGGATTTTGGCAGATTGGAATAATTCCTTTGACCCACTTGTGAAAAACTCGGCGGCCTCGGTTGGATTCGAACCCACGCCAACCGGGGGAAGGCTTAAGTACAGCCAACGCTCTAGCCAACTGAGCTACGAGGCCCCACCGGGAGCCATGTGTCTAATCACACTTGGGTCAAATTGCCCGCACAGCGTACTGCAACGTATGGAATCCACCAATTCTGATACAGTAAGCTTACTGCCCAAGCAGGATTTCCCTAGCAATCAGTCTAGAATCCAACAGATGACTACAAGGCACAGTTAATTAGTAGAGGATTGTTTGGAGTTGACATGGCATTTGATTCGCTTTCAGATTAGCGGAGGAAAACATGGGACGCACACATAATTATTCATGCGTTTCTTAGAGGGTTGTAGGGACGTCACCGTAGGGAGGAGGCGAAGGGAGCAATTCCCTTAGTTCCAGGATTCGAAGGTAGACTTCTCCTGCCGCCCCCCTGCGACTTAGGATTTTTGGGTTTCGAGATTGCGCCCAACGGAGGGCGCTTGAAATCACTTCACGCCACCGATTTGTCATGCCAAAATTCATCCCCACCCGAAGTTCCCATGACTGCATTAGTAGCGAGGGCTAATTATTTGGCCTGACAGCCTGCTGCTTAAATAACTAATCCTCCATGAAAGCTGCTCCAGTAGCTGCCTGCATCAAAGCAGATACAGTCTTTCCGGAGTCCCTGACACCTGAGGAGTCTACCAGCGGAGCTTCGTATGACGGAATACTCGCAAGGCAGACGCTGGGCGAAAATGTGCCTAGGACCCTGCGAGGAGCGAAATCTGTTTGGTGCACAGCGCGGCCCCATTTCAAATCGATTTAAACTGGAATGTTTACGGGAAATATTATATATATATATATATATATATATATATATATATATATATATATATGATAGTGTGGGGCTCACCGATCTGCTTAAGGAACATGCATGTTCCGTTGTGCCCTGGAGCTCAGACTAGAGCCCTCGAAGGCGGTCGCATAGCGACAAGTAGCATATGATGGAATGAAACCGACAAAGACAAGGGAGACCGGAATGGCCATTTCTGGCTTATTAGCCGTCATCAGCCAGTCATACCCAATCCCAAGTGTAGCACACCTGGGATTCGAACCCGCAACCTTTGGTATTTGAGTCGAACGCTCTACCATTGAGCCACGGGCTCGTTGTTTTGTCGGTTGTGATCGGGAATATGATGATAGTGTGGGGCTCACCGATCTGCTTAAGGAACATGCATGTTCCGTTGTGCCCTGGAGCTCAGACTAGAGCCCTCGCAGGCGGTCGCATAGCGACAAGTAGCATATGATGGAATGAAACCGACAAAGACAAGGGGAGACCGGAATGGCCATTTCTGGCTTATTAGCCGTCATCAGCCAGTCATACCCAATCCCAAGTGTAGCACACCTGGGATTCGAACCCGCAACCTTTGGTATTTGAGTCGAACGCTCTACCATTGAGCCACGGGCTCGTTGTTTTGTCGGTTGTGATCGGGAATATGATGATAGTGTGGGGGCTCACCGATCTGCTTAAGGAACATGCATGTTCCGTTGTGCCCTGGAGCTCAGACTAGAGCCCTCGCAGGCGGTTGCATAGCGACAAGTAGCATATGATGGAATGGAAACCGACAAAGACAAGGGGAGACCGGAATGGCCATTTCTGGCTTATTAGCCGTCATCAGCCAGTCATACCCAATCCCAAGTGTAGCACACCTGGGATTCGAACCCGCAACCTTTGGTATTTGAGTCGAACGCTCTACCATTGAGCCACGGGCTCGTTGTTTTTGTCGGTTGTGATCGGGAATATGATGATAGTGTGGGGCTCACCGATCTGCTTAAGGAACATGCATGTTCCGTTGTGCCCTGGAGCTCAGACTAGAGCCCTCGCAGGCGGTTGCATAGCGACAAGTAGCATATGATGGAATGAAACCGACAAAGACAAGGGGAGACCGGAATGGCCATTTCTGGCATATTAGCCGTCATCAGCCAGTCATACCCAATCCCAAGTGTAGCACACCTGGGATTCGAACCCGCAACCTTTGGTATTTGAGTCGAACGCTCTACCATTGAGCCACGGGCTCGTTGTTTTGTCGGTTGTGATCGGGAATATGATGATAGTGTGGGGCTCACCGATCTGCTTAAGGAACATGCATGTTCCGTTGTGCCCTGGAGCTCAGACTAGAGCCCTCGCAGGCGGTTGCATAGCGACAAGTAGCATATGATGGAATGAAACCGACAAAGACAAGGGAGACCGGAATGGCCATTTCTGGCATATTAGCCGTCATCAGCCAGTCATACCCAATCCCAAGTGTAGCACACCTGGGATTCGAACCCGCAACCTTTGGTATTTGAGTCGAACGCTCTACCATTGAGCCACGGGCTCGTTGTTTTTGTCGGTTGTGATCGGGAATATGATGATAGTGTGGGGCTCACCGATCTGCTTAAGGAACATGCATGTTCCGTTGTGCCCTGGAGCTCAGACTAGAGCCCTCGCAGGCGGTCGCATAGCGACAAGTAGCATATGATGGAATGAAACCGACAAAGACAAGGGGAGACCGGAATGGCCATTTCTGGCTTATTAGCCGTCATCAGCCAGTCATACCCAATCCCAAGTGTAGCACACCTGGGATTCGAACCCGCAACCTTTGGTATTTGAGTCGAACGCTCTACCATTGAGCCACGGGCTCGTTGTTTTTGTCGGTTGTGATCGGGAATATGATGATAGTGTGGGGCTCACCGATCTGCTTAAGGAACATGCATGTTCCGTTGTGCCCTGGAGCTCAGACTAGAGCCCTCGCAGGCGGTCGCATAGCGACAAGTAGCATATGATGGAATGAAACCGACAAAGACAAGGGAGACCGGAATGGCCATTTCTGGCTTATTAGCCGTCATCAGCCAGTCATACCCAATCCCAAGTGTAGCACACCTGGGATTCGAACCCGCAACCTTTGGTATTTGAGTCGAACGCTCTACCATTGAGCCACGGGCTCGTTGTTTTGTCGGTTGTGATCGGGAATATGATGATAGTGTGGGGCTCACCGATCTGCTTAAGGAACATGCATGTTCCGTTGTGCCCTGGAGCTCAGACTAGAGCCCTCGAAGGCGGTCGCATAGCGACAAGTAGCATATGATGGAATGAAACCGACAAAAGACAAGGGGAGACCGGAATGGCCATTTCTGGCTTATTAGCCGTCATCAGCCAGTCATACCCAATCGCAAGTGTAGCACACCTGGGATTCGAACCCGCAACCTTTGGTATTTGAGTCGAACGCTCTACCATTGAGCCACGGGCTCGTTGTTTTTGTCGGTTGTGATCGGGAATATGATGATAGTGTGGGGCTCACCGATCTGCTTAAGGAACATGCATGTTCCGTTGTGCCCTGGAGCTCAGACTAGAGCCCTCGCAGGCGGTCGCATAGCGACAAGTAGCATATGATGGAATGGAAACCGACAAAGACAAGGGGAGACCGGAATGGCCATTTCTGGCTTATTAGCCGTCATCAGCCAGTCATACCCAATCCCAAGTGTAGCACACCTGGGATTCGAACCCGCAACCTTTGGTATTTGAGTCGAACGCTCTACCATTGAGCCACGGGCTCGTTGTTTTGTCGGTTGTGATCGGGAATATGATGATAGTGTGGGGCTCACCGATCTGCTTAAGGAACATGCATGTTCCGTTGTGCCCTGGAGCTCAGACTAGAGCCCTCGCAGGCGGTTGCATAGCGACAAGTAGCATATGATGGAATGAAACCGACAAAGACAAGGGAGACCGGAATGGCCATTTCTGGCTTATTAGCCGTCATCAGCCAGTCATACCCAATCCCAAGTGTAGCACACCTGGGATTCGAACCCGCAACCTTTGGTATTTGAGTCGAACGCTCTACCATTGAGCCACGGGCTCGTTGTTTTGTCGGTTGTGATCGGGAATATGATGATAGTGTGGGGCTCACCGATCTGCTTAAGGAACATGCATGTTCCGTTGTGCCCTGGAGCTCAGACTAGAGCCCTCGCAGGCGGTCGCATAGCGACAAGTAGCATATGATGGAATGAAACCGACAAAGACAAAGGAGACCGGAATGGCCATTTCTGGCTTATTAGCCGTCATCAGCCAGTCATACCCAATCCCAAGTGTAGCACACCTGGGATTCGAACCCGCAACCTTTGGTATTTGAGTCGAACGCTCTACCATTGAGCCACGGGCTCGTTGTTTTTGTCGGTTGTGATCGGGAATATGATGATAGTGTGGGGCTCACCGATCTGCTTAAGGAACATGCATGTTCCGTTGTGCCCTGGAGCTCAGACTAGAGCCCTCGCAGGCGGTCGCATAGCGACAAGTAGCATATGATGGAATGGAACCGACAAAGACAAAGGGGAGACCGGAATGGCCATTTCTGGCTTATTAGCCGTCATCAGCCAGTCATACCCAATCCCAAGTGTAGCACACCTGGGATTCGAACCCGCAACCTTTGGTATTTGAGTCGAACGCTCTACCATTGAGCCACGGGCTCGTTGTTTTGTCGGTTGTGATCGGGAATATGATGATAGTGTGGGGCTCACCGATCTGCTTAAGGAACATGCATGTTCCGTTGTGCCCTGGAGCTCAGACTAGAGCCCTCGCAGGCGGTCGCATAGCGACAAGTAGCATATGATGGAATGGAACCGACAAAGACAAGGGGGAGACCGGAATGGCCATTTCTGGCTTATTAGCCGTCATCAGCCAGTCATACCCAATCCCAAGTGTAGCACACCTGGGATTCGAACCCGCAACCTTTGGTATTTGAGTCGAACGCTCTACCATTGAGCCACGGGCTCGTTGTTTTGTCGGTTGTGATCGGGAATATGATGATAGTGTGGGGCTCACCGATCTGCTTAAGGAACATGCATGTTCCGTTGTGCCCTGGAGCTCAGACTAGAGCCCTCGCAGGCGGTCGCATAACGACAAGTAGCATATGATGGAATGAAACCGACAAAGACAAGGGGAGACCGGAATGGCCATTTCTGGCTTATTAGCCGTCATCAGCCAGTCATACCCAATCCCAAGTGTAGCACACCTGGGATTCGAACCCACAACCTTTGGTATTTGAGTCGAACGCTCTACCATTGAGCCACGGGCTCGTTGTTTTGTCGGTTGTGATCGGGAATATGATGATAGTGTGGGGCTCACCGATCTGCTTAAGGAACATGCATGTTCCGTTGTGCCCTGGAGCTCAGACTAGAGCCCTCGCAGGCAGTCGCATAGCGACAAGTAGCATATGATGGAATGGAAACCGACAAAGACAAGGGGGAGACCGGAATGGCCATTTCTGGCTTATTAGCCGTCATCAGCCAGTCATACCCAATCCCAAGTGTAGCACACCTGGGATTCCGAACCCACAACCTTTGGTATTTGAGTCGAACGCTCTACCATTGAGCCACGGGCTCGTTGTTTTGTCGGTTGTGATCGGGAATATGATGATAGTGTGGGGCTCACCGATCTGCTTAAGGAACATGCATGTTCCGTTGTGCCCTGGAGCTCAGACTAGAGCCCTCGCAGGCGGTCGCATAGCGACAAGTAGCATATGATGGAATGAAACCGACAAAAGACAAGGGGGAGACCGGAATGGCCATTTCTGGCTTATTAGCCGTCATCAGCCAGTCATACCCAATCCCAAGTGTAGCACACCTGGGATTCGAACCCACAACCTTTGGTATTTGAGTCGAACGCTCTACCATTGAGCCACGGGCTCGTTGTTTTGTCGGTTGTGATCGGGAATATGATGATAGTGTGGGGCTCACCGATCTGCTTAAGGAACATGCATGTTCCGTTGTGCCCTGGAGCTCAGACTAGAGCCCTCGCAGGCGGTCGCATAGCGACAAGTAGCATATGATGGAATGGAACCGACAAAGACAAAGGGGAGACCGGAATGGCCATTTCTGGCTTATTAGCCGTCATCAGCCAGTCATACCCAATCCCAAGTGTAGCACACCTGGGATTCGAACCCGCAACCTTTGGTATTTGAGTCGAACGCTCTACCATTGAGCCACGGGCTCGTTGTTTTGTCGGTTGTGATCGGGAATATGATGATAGTGTGGGGCTCACCGATCTGCTTAAGGAACATGCATGTTCCGTTGTGCCCTGGAGCTCAGACTAGAGCCCTCGCAGGCGGTCGCATAGCGACAAGTAGCATATGATGGAATAGAACCGACAAAGACAAGGGAGACCGGAATGGCCATTTCTGGCTTATTAGCCGTCATCAGCCAGTCATACCCAATCCCAAGTGTAGCACACCTGGGATTCGAACCCACAACCTTTGGTATTTGGAGTCGAACGCTCTACCATTGAGCCACGGGCTCGTTGTTTTTGTCGGTTGTGATCGGGAATATGATGATAGTGTGGGGCTCACCGATCTGCTTAAGGAACATGCATGTTCCGTTGTGCCCTGGAGCTCAGACTAGAGCCCTCGCAGGCGGTCGCATAGCGACAAGTAGCATATGATGGAATGAAACCGACAAAGACAAAGGGGAGACCGGAATGGCCATTTCTGGCTTATTAGCCGTCATCAGCCAGTCATACCCAATCCCAAGTGTAGCACACCTGGGATTCGAACCCGCAACCTTTGGTATTTGAGTCGAACGCTCTACCATTGAGCCACGGGCTCGTTGTTTTGTCGGTTGTGATCGGGAATATGATGATAGTGTGGGGCTCACCGATCTGCTTAAGGAACATGCATGTTCCGTTGTGCCCTGGAGCTCAGACTAGAGCCCTCGCAGGCGGTCGCATAGCGACAAGTAGCATATGATGGAATGAAACCGACAAAAGACAAAGGGGAGACCGGAATGGCCATTTCTGGCTTATTAGCCGTCATCAGCCAGTCATACCCAATCCCAAGTGTAGCACACCTGGGATTCGAACCCACAACCTTTGGTATTTGAGTCGAACGCTCTACCATTGAGCCACGGGCTCGTTGTTTTGTCGGTTGTGATCGGGAATATGATGATAGTGTGGGGCTCACCGATCTGCTTAAGGAACATGCATGTTCCGTTGTGCCTTGGAGCTCAGACTAGAGCCCTCACAGGCGGTCGCATAGCAACAAGTAGCATATGATGGAATAGAACCGACAAAGACAAGAGACCGGAATGGCCATTTCTGGCTTATTAGCCGTCATCAGCCAGTCATACCCAATCCCAAGTGTGGCACACCTGGGATTCGAACCCACAACCTTTGGTATTTGAGTCAAACGCTCTACCATTTGAGCCACGGGCTCGTTGTTTTTGTCGGTTGCGATCGAGAATATGATGATAGATCGAGGGCTCACCGATCTGCTTAAGGAAACATGCATGTTCCGTTGTGCCCTGGAGCTCAGACTAGAGCCCTCGCAGGCGGTCGCATAGCGACGTGTAGCATATGATGAAATGGAACCGACAAAGACAAAGGGAGACCGGAATGGCCATTTCTGGCTTCTTAGCCGTCATCAGCCAGTCATACCCAATCCCAAGTGTCAGCACACCGTGGGATTCGAACCCACAACCTTTGGTATTTTGAGTCGAACGCTCTACCATTGAGCCACGGGCTCGTTGTTTTGTCGGTTGTGATCGGGAATATGATGATAGTGTGGGGCTCACCGATCTGCTTAAAGGAACATGCATGTTCCGTTGTGCCCTGGAGCTCAGACTAGAACCCTCGCAGGCGGTCGCATAGCGACGATGAAGCATATGATGAAATGGAACCGACAAAGACAAGGGGAGACCGGAATGGCCATTTCTGGCTTAGTAGCCGTCATCAGCCAGTCATACCCAATCCCAAGTGTGGCACACCTGGGATTCGAACCCACAACCTTTGGTATTTGAGTGTACCGCTCTACCATTGAGCCACGGGCTCGTGTTTTTCTCGGTTGTGATCGGAAATATGAGGATAGTGTGGGGCTCACCGATCTGCCAAAGGAACAGGTATTTTCCGTTGTGCCCTGGAGCTCAGACTAGAGCCCTCGCAGGCGGTCGCATAGCGACGTTTAGCATATGATGAAATGAAACCGACAAAGACAAGGGAGACCGGAATGGTCATTTCTGGCTTATTAGCCGTCATCAGCCAGTCATACCCAATCCCAAGTGTGGCACACCTGGGATTCGAACCCGCAACCTTTGGTATTTGAGTCGAACGCTCTACCATTGAGCCACTGGGCTCGTTGTTTTTGTCGGTTGTGATCGGGAATATGATGATAGTGTGGGGCTCACCGATCTGCTTAAGGAACATGCATGTTCCGTTGTGCCCTGGAGCTCAGACTAGAGCCCTCGCAGGCGGTCGCATAGCGACGTGTAGCATATGATGAAATGGAACCGACAAAGACAAAGGGGAGACCGGAATGGCCATTTCCTGGCTTATTAGCCGTCATCAGCCCAGTCATACCCAATCCCAAGTGTAGCACACCTGGGAATTCGAACCCGCGACCTTTGGTATTTGAGTCGAACGCTCTACCATTGAGCCACGGGCTCGTTGTTTTGTCGGTTGTGATCGGGATATATGATGATAGTGTGGGCTCACCGATCTGCTTAAGGAACATGTATGTTCCGTTGTGCCCTGGAGCTCAGACTAGAGCCCTCGCAGGCGGTCGCATAGTGACGTGTAGCATATGATGAAATGGAACCGACAAAGACAAAGGGAGACCGGAATGGCCATTTCTGGCTTATTAGCCGTCATCAGCCAGTCATACCCAAATCCCAAGTGTGGCACACCTGGGATTCGAACCCACAACCTTTGGTATTTGAGTCGAACGCTTCTACCATTGAGCCACGGGCTCGTTGTTTTTGTCGGTTGTGATCGGGAATATGATGATAGTGTGGGGCTCACCGATCTGCTTAAGGAACATGCTATGTTCCGTTGTGCCCTGGAGCTCAGACTAGAGCCCTCGCAGGCGGTCGCATAGCGACGTGTAGCATATGATGAAATGGAACCGACAAAAGACAAGGGAGACCGGAATGGCCATTTCTGGCTTATTAGCCGTCATCAGCCAGTCATACCCAATCACAAGTGTGGCACACCTGGGATTCGAACCCGCAACCTTTTGGTATTTGAGTCGAATGCTCTACCATTGAGCCACGGGCTCGTTGTTTTGTCGGTTGTGATCGGGAATATGATGATAGTGTGGGGCTCACCGATCTGCTTAAGGAACATGCATGTTCCGTTGTGCCCTGGAGCTCAGACTAGAGCCCTCGCAGGCGGTCGCATAGCGACGTGTAGCATAGGATGAAATGGAACCGACAAAGACAAAGGGAGACCGGAATGGCCATTTCTGGCTTATTAGCCGTCATCAGCCAGTCATACCCAATCCCAAGTGTGGCACACCTGGGATTCGAACCCACAACCTTTGGTATTTGAGTCGAAACGCTCTACCATTGAGCCACGGGCTCGTTGTTTTGTCGGTTGTGATCGGGAATATGATGATAGTGTGGGGCTCACCGATCTGCTGAAAGGAACATGTATGTTCCGTTGTGCCCTGGAGCTCAGACTAGAGCCCTCGCAGGCGGTCGCATAGCGACGTGTAGCATATGATGGAATGGAACCGACAAAGACAAGGGAGACCGGAATGGCCATTTCTGGCTTATTAGCCGTCATCAGCCAGTCATACCCAATCCCAAGTGTGGCACACCTGGGATTCGAACCCACAACCTTTGGTATTTGAGTCGAACGCTCTACCATTGAGCCACGGGCTCGTTGTTTTTGTCGGTTGTGATCGGGAATATGATGATAGTGTGGGGCTCACCGATCTGCTTAAGGAACATGTATGTTCCGTTGTGCCCTGGAGCTCAGACTAGAGCCCTCGCAGGCGGTCGCATAGCGACGTTAAGCATATGATGGAATGGGAACCGACAAAGACAAGGGAGACCGGAATGGCCATTTCTGGCTTATTAGCCGTCATCAGCCAGTCATACCCAATCCCAAGTGTGGCACACCTGGGATTCGAACCCACAACCTTTGGTATTTGAGTCGAACGCTCTACCATTGAGCCACGGGCTCGTTGTTTTGTCGGTTGTGATCGGGAATATGATGATAGTGTGGGGCTCACCGATCTGCTTAAGGAACATGCATGTTCTGTTGTGCCCTGGAGCTCAGACTAGAGCCCTCGCAGGCGGTCGCATAGCGACGTGTAGCATATGATGAAATGGAACCGACAAAGACAAGGGAGACCGGAAATGGCCATTTCTGGCTTATTAGCCGTCATCAGCCAGTCATACCCAATCCCAAGTGTGGCACACCTGGGATTCGAACCCGCGACCTTTGGTATTTGAGTCGAACGCTCTACCATTGAGCCACGGGCTCGTTGTTTTGTCGGTTGTGATCGGGAATATGATGATAGTGTGGGGCTCACCGATCTGCTTAAGGAACATGTATGTTCCGTTGTGCCCTGGAGCTCAGACTAGAGCCCTCGCAGACGGTCGCATAGCGACAAGTAGCATATGATGAAATGGAAACCGACAAAGACAAGGAGACCCGGAATGGCCATTTCTGGCTTATTAGCCGTCATCAGCCAGTCATACCCAATCCCAAGTGTAGCACACCTGGGATTCGAACCCACAACCTTTGGTATTTGAGTCGAACGCTCTACCATTGAGCCACGGGCTCGTTGTTTTGTCGGTTGTGATCGGGAATATGATGATAGTGTGGGGCTCACCGATCTGCTTAAGAAACATGCATGTTCCGTTGTGCCCTGGAGCTCAGACTAGAGCCCTCGCAGGCGGTCGCATAGCGAGGTGTAGCATATGATGAAATGGAACCGATCAAAAGACAAAGGGAGACCGGAATGGCCATTTCTGGCTTATTAGCCGTCATCAGCCAGTCATACCCAATCCCAAGTGTGGCACACCTGGGATTCGAACCCACAACCTTTGGTATTTGAGTCGAACGCTCTACCATTGAGCCACTGGCTCGTTGTTTTGTCGGTTTGTGATCGGGAATATGATGATAGTGTGGGGCTCACCGATCTGCTTTAAGGAACATGTATGTTCCGTTGTGCCCTGAGCTCAGACTAGAGCCCGCGCAGACGTTCGAATAGTGACGTGTAGCATATGATGGAATGGAAACCGACAAAGACATTAGGAGACCCGGAATGGCCATTTCTGGCTTATTAGCCGTCATCAGCCCAGTCATACCCAATCGCAAGTGTAGCACACCTGGATTCGAACCCACAACCTTTGGTATTTGAGTCGAAACGCTCCTACCATTGAGCCACGGGCTCGTTGTTTTTGTCGGTTGTGATCGGGAATATGATGATAGTGTGGGGCTCACCGATCTGCTTAAGGAACATGTATGTTCCGTTGTGCCCTGAGCTCAGACTAGAGCCCGCAAGACGTTCGCATAGTGACGTGTAGCATATGATGAAAATGGAAACCGACAAAGATTAGGGAGACCGGAATGGCCATTTTCTGGCTTATTAGCCGTCATCAGCCAGTCATACCCAATCACAAGTTTGGCACACCTGGGATTCGAACCCACAATCTTTGGTATTTGAGTTGAACGTTTCTACCATTGAGCCACGGCCTCGTTGTTTTTGTCGGTTGTGTCTACCGGAATATGATGATAGTGTGGGCTCACCGATCTCGCTATAAAGGAACATGTATGTTCCGTTAGTGCCCTGGAGCTCAGACTAGAACGCTCGCAGGACAGGGTTAGCATAGATGAAATGTAGACATGAGACGGAATGGCCATTTATGGCTTATTAGCCGTCATCAGCCAGTCATACCCAATCACAAGTGTGGCACAACTGGGATTCGAACCCACAACCTTTGGTATTTGAGTTGAACGCTCTACCATTTGAGCCACGGGCTCGTTGTTTTGTCGGTTGTGATCGGGAATATGATGATAGTGTGGGGCTCACCGATCTGCTTAAGGAACATTTATGTTCCGTTGTGCCCTGGAGCTCAGACTGCAGACCCTCGCAGGCGGTCTGCATAGTGACGTGTAGCATAGGATGAAAATGGAAACTGTACAAAGACAAGGAGAGCGGAATGGCCATTTCTGGCTTATTAGCCGTCATCAGCCAGTCATACCCAATCACAAGTGTGGCACACCTGGATTCGAAACCCACAACCTTGGTATTTGAGTTGAACGCTCTACCATTGAGCCACGGGCTCGTTGTTTTGTCGGTTGTGGATCGGGAAATATGATGATAGTGTGGGGATCAGCGATCTGCTAAAGGAAACATGTATGTTCCGTTGTGCCCTGGAGCTCAGACTAGAACCCTCGCAGGCGGTCGCATAGCGAGGTTAAGCATAGGATGAAATTGAACCGTCAAAGACAAGGGAGAGCGGAATGGCCATTTCTGGCCTTGTAGCCGTCATCAGCCAGTCATACCCAATCCCAAGTGCTGGCACACCTGGATTCGCACCCATTACCTTTGGTATTTGAGTCGAACGTTTCACCCTTTGAGCCACTGGCTCGTTGTTTTGTCGGTTGTGATCGGGAATGATGATGATAGTGTGGGGGCTCACCGATACTGCTTTGGCGAACATGTATGTTCTGTTGTGCCCTGAGGCTCAGACGACAAAAAGCCCTCGCAGGCGGTTGCATAGTGACGTTAGAATAGCATGAAATGGAACGTGCAAAGAAAAGGAGACCGGAAATGGCCATTATTTGGCTTATTAGCCGTCATCCAGCCAGTCATACCCAATCACAAGTGTGGCACACCTGGGATTGGAACCCACAACCTTTGGTATTTGAGTGTACCGCTCACCATTGAGCCCCCGTGCCTGTGTTTTCTTCTCGGTTGTGATCGGGAATATGAGGATAGTGTGGGGCTCACCGATCTGCTAAAGGAAATGTATGTTCCGTTGCGCCCTGGAGCTCAGACATAAAAGCCCTCGCAGGCGGTCGCTTAGTGACGTGTAGCATAGGTAAATGGAAATTTGAAAGCAAGTGAGACCGAATGGCCATTTCCTTGCTTATTAGCCCGGTCATCAGCCAGTCATACCCCAATCACAAGTCTGGAACACCTGGGATTCGAAAGCCGCGAACTTTGGTATTTTGAGTCTGAACGCTCTACCATTTAGCCACGGGCTCGTTGTTTTGTCGGTTGTGATCGGGAATATGATGATAGTGTGGGGCTCAGCGATCAGCTAAAGGAACATGTATGTTTCATTGTGCCCTGGAGCTCAGAATAGAACCCTCGCAGGCGGTCGCGTAGCGAGGTTTAGCATAGCATGAAATGGAACCGCCAAAGCAAGGGGATGAGCGGAATGGCCATTTCTGGCTTATTAGCCGTCATGCCGAAAGTCATACCCAATCCCATGTGTGGGCAATACCCTGGGATTCGAACCCACAACCTTTGCATTTGAGTCGAACGCTCTACCATTGAGCCACGGGCTCGTTAATTAGTCGGCTGTGATCGGGAATATGATGATAGTGTGGGCTCGCCGATCTGTGAGGAACATGTATGTTCCGTTGTGCCCTGAGCTCAGATCTAGAACGCAGGCGGTCGATAGCGAGGTTTGAGCATAGCATGAAATGGAAACCGCCAAAGACATGGGAGAGCGGGAATGGCCATTTCTGGCTTATTAGCATCATCAGTGTCATACCCAATCCCATGTGTGGTGTACACTAGCTTTCGCGCCCACAACCTTTGGTAGCTTTGAGTCGAACGTTCTTCCATTGAGCCACTGGCTCGTTGCTTTTTCGGTTGTGATCGGGAATATGATGATAGTGTGGGGCTCACCGATCTGCTTAAGGAACATGTATGTTCCGTTAGCCCTGAGCTAGACGAGAGCCCTGAAGGCGGCTCGCATAGTGACGCGTAGCATAGATGAAAATGGAAAATTACAAAGATCAAGGGAGACCGGAAATGGCCATTTGTGGCTTATTATTAGCCGTCATCAGCCAGTCATACCCAATCACAAGTGTATGCACACCTGATTCGAACCCAAAACCTTTTGTTAATTGAGTGAATAACGTGTTCTACTCATTGAGCCACGGCTCGTGGTCTTTGTTTGTATTTCGATCGGTAATATGATGATAGTGTGGGGATCAGCGATCGGCTAAAGGAACATGTATGTTCCGTTGTGCCCTGAGCTCAGAATAGAGCCCCTCTGGCGGTCGCGGCGAGGTGAGCATAGCATGAAATGGAACCGCCAAAGAAGAGGATGAGCTGAATCGCTATTTCTGGCTTAATAGCGTCATCAGCCAGTCATACCCAATCGCATGTGTGTGCTACGCGCACTCGACAGACCCTCGGTATTTGAGTCGAACGCTCTCACCATTGAGCCACGCGCTCGTTCAGTTTTGTCGGGTTGTGATCGGGAATATGATGATAGATGCCTACCGATCTGCTCAGGAACATGCATGTTCCGGCCCCTGGGAGCTCAGACTCGCACCCTCGCAGGCGGTCGCATAGCGAGGTTGTAGCATAGCATGAAATGGAACTGCCAAAGATAGGGAGATGGAATGGCCATTTCTGTCTTATTAGCCGTCATCAGCCAGTCATACCCAATCCCATGTGTGAGACACACCTGGAGTTCGCACACCACAACCTTTGATATTTGAGTCGAACGCTCTTCCATTGAGCCACTTGCTCTGTTAATATAGTCAGGTTGTGATCGAGATATATGATGATAGTGTAGCTCACCGATCTGCTTAAGGAACATGTATGTTCCGTTGTGCCCTTGGAGCCTCAGACTAGAGCCCCGAAGGCGGTCGCATAGCGACGTTAGCATATGTTGATAATTTGGAAATGACAAAGACAAGGGAGACCGGAATGGCCATTTCTGCCTTATAAGCCGTCATCAGCCATTCATACCCAATCCAAAGTTTGGAACACCTGGGATTCGAACCCGCGACCTTTGGAATTTGAGTTGAACGCTCTACCATTGAGCAACGGGCTCGGATCGGTTTTGATCGGGAACATGATGATAGTGTGCCACCGATCTGCTTAAGGAACATGTATGTTCGTCCGAGCTCAAACTAGAACCCTCGCAGGCGGTTGCATGGTGACGTGTAGCATAGGATAAAATGGAATTTACAAAGAAAAGGGAGACCGGAATGGCCATTTCTTGCTTATTAGCCGTCATCAGCCAGTCATAGCCAATCACAAGTGTGGCACATCTGGGATTCGCACCCACAACCTTTGGTATTTGAGTTGAACGCTCTACCATTTAGCCACGGGCTCGTTGCTTTTTTGGTTGCGATCGATAATATGATGATAGATCGTCGCTCACCGATCTGCTTAAGAAACATTTATGTTCCGTTGTGCCATGAAGTTCAGACTAGAACCCTCGCTGGCTGTCATAACGACGTGTAGCATAGAATGAAATGGAATTTACAAAGAAAAGAGAGACCGGAATGGCCATTTCTGCTTCTAGCCGTCATCAGTCAGTGCAAAACCCAATCACAAGTGTCGCACGTGGGATTCGAACCCACAACCTTTGGTTTTGAGTCGAACGCTCTACCATTGAGCCACTGGGCTCGTTGCATGTCGGTTGTGATCGGGAATATGATGATAGTGTGGGGCTCAGCCGATCTGCTTAAGGAACATGTATGTTCCGTTGTGCCCTGGAGCTCAGATTCAGCAGCCCTCGCAGGCGGTCG